>ML423097.1:0-54710 GCA_005239525.1 Nicotiana knightiana | reverse complement strand
TATATATATATATATATATATATATATATATATATATATATAACTGCTCTGCCGTATTAGGCTCACTCATAGGTGCTCGACCATACTAGGCTTTGTATCTTGACCAACTGGGCTCGCTCATAGGCGCTCGGCCACAGTAGGATCGGTATATATATTACTATCTGATCATAGGTTTCCCAATAAGGGCCTTCCCATCAATTATAGCTCGATGGTAATGAAAATACTGTAATATTGTATATATATACTCTCTGCTTTATTGACTGGAAGAAGGAAATATTCAATTGAATATTGTACTTACAAGACTAGGAAAAATATACGTAAATTCCAGGATATGAATTTTTCTTTATGCCTCGTTATCAAACTCGTGTAATTCCAAGATCATGCCAAAATGAAATAAGAGCTTAGCCTTAACATACCTGAGTCGATTCTGTTGACAATCCCTCGAACACACGTTAATTTCGACGTAACATGTAACGGTGAGATCGAAATAGGGAACAAGGACCCCTATGCACAAACCTTGAAAATAGGCATGGATCCAGTGTAGTATTTCATTGCATTAGCATAGGCTTCTGATTTGATACACTTCGCTAACCTAGCGGGTAGATCATATATGAACTGCCTTTTTCCACAGAAGATGAAATCAGTGTAGCTCAAACATCACCAGAAACCAACTTTTATATAATGCATAGCAGCACACGACAAGGAAGTAACACGATGAACCTTAATAACAAGTTTATATGATGGCCAAAGTAATAAGACATTTTATTTTCTTCAATTAACATTATTATTCATTTGCAACTTCACCAATCCTTTTTTGGTAGTGGACTATTTACTTGCTCCAAATATCTGGTGGCGAAAATATGGAATGGCTTACTCGTTCCTCTTCCTAAGAACAATTTTCAGTTATTCACTTAATAAGAAAAATTTGCTCTACATATCCCCATAAATAATGAATGTTATCTTAACTAATTTCCACCTAACCAATAATGACTAATGAGTCATTTGGTTTGGGTGGTGGCTTGTTGCCACGTGGGGTGGGGAGGGGTTTTAATATTATCCTATAACTAATTAATTAATTAGGTAATATCACGCTACCCGGTAATTAACTAATTACCCGCATAATTAAGAATTATTTCAAATTACTTAAAATACTGCTTGCTTTTAACATACCTTGTACACCTTACTACCATGGTCATGTAGTACCTTGTATGGAACTAGTCCATAAATACCGGGTATTATAGCTCGGACCGTATTTTATCCCTTACTGCCAAACATTGACGAAACTGTTTTTCTTCGATTTGTTTACCCTCTCATCTTCACGAATTTATTTATCCCTTGTTTAAAATAGCATAATACTTCTACCCTTAAAATAATCTTATTCCCGAGCTTGCATCGATTAACTTTACGATGAAACCTCAACGTCCGAAAAATGCGGGATGTAACATCTCATTCTCGAGCTTTCATCAATTCACTTATGGCATACTTTCATGTACGAAAACATGGGGTGTAAAAATAGGCATGATATCTAGATTGACTTTTATATCTCCTATAGGCATGACATCTATGTGAGCAGAAGCTTTAAACAAATTGCCAGACAAGTGTATTACAAATAATATCCTATATACATGATCTATAATGCAAATTGTGATTTGAAAATATACATAAAACATGGGTTCTTGATGCAAAATAGATAAACGACCTATAAACAGGATTTCTAGAATGCAAAGTATGAAACTTCATATTTCAAACAGTGAAAGCAAGATCCTATGGGCATGATTTCTAATGGTATGCATATAAAGAATCACCACAACAACCTATAGGCATGATTTCTACCCGAACCTGACAAAGATATATAACAATCCCTCCCCAGCTTTTACTAATAACCCCACATCTGTTTTTACAAGGATTATTACATTATTACAAACCAATATGAATGCATTACATAAAGCTATTCATTACACTATAGGGAGCCTTAGCAGGCCCAAGATCAACCTGGAAGCCAGGCCTTCAAGCAAACATGTCTGATGTCCACAAGTAGCCTATCCATAATACACAAAATGGGTTTCTGGTGTGTCAAAGTTCCCAAGGGCCTCAGGGACCCCGGACAATGCTCACACCAGAACTTTTATCAAAGAAACAGTTGTAAAAGATTAGAAGATCAGCCCCACTATGTCAAAGTTCGGAAGAGCCTCATGGACCCTAGGAACTGCTCACACTGGGGGTTTTAGGACCCTAGATAACTAAGAGTAGAAGTTTGAAAATAGTATATAATGGTAGGGGATAGTTTTAGAAAAAATTAGTTTGATTTTCAGAAGTGAATAGGTTCAGACCACATGGTTGCAGATAGAACTAGGTAAATAAACAATCCCATAGTTTTAAAACAGATTAGTACTTACTCAGACCAAGCATTCATACTGGTATTTAAAGTGATTTTCAAAGAGCAGGGACACTTTAAACTAACAACAAGATTGGCTACACATAATTATAGTATCTAATCATGTTCAGAATAGGAAAATTTATAGTTGAATCAAACAACATTGCTGAAGATTACTCAGTTCATTATTTACCACTAGGTGAGGCCATATAGGCATGTACTAAACAGAAACATGCTGATGTTTGAAGTATCTAAACAAACAAATACAATGGACATGAACAAAAGCACATTAGTCTAGAAAGAAGTAAACAGAAACCACAGATCAGATGGAAACATGCTAAGGTAAGCATGCAGAACAGAGTAGGTTGACAAGAATTGAGGCATGCTAGTTGAGAGAGAAACAAACAGGAACTATATGGCAAACAGAAAATATATCGAGGCTTGAAACACACTATTCATATAACTTACATGGAACATCACAAGATAATAAGAACTAAAGCATAGTAGTTGAGAACTAGATGGCCAGGAATCATATATCAAAACAAAAACATGTTGAGGTTTATAATAAACTGACTATGTGGCATATGAAGTAGAACATGATAAAAAAATTGAGGCATACCAGTTAAGGAGATAGCAAATAGGAAGGTGAAGACAAATGGAATCCCAAGAGTCTAGTGCAGCAAATCAAAGAACTTAAGTTGTGTCAGTGTAAGTATGCAAGTAAAAACATGTGCTTCTAAGCGTAGGTGTGTGTGTGTAGGAGTTTTCTATGTGTTTAAAATCAGAATGGTGAAAGGTTTATATAGCATTCAGCAGAGTATAATAAATAAGGTAGGAAAATCAAGAGTTCACAAATAAGGTATGCAAATCAATCAACCAATTAATTAAGGCTAAAACCAATCAATTAATAAGACAGAATCCGGGGAAATATTACTTAAATTAGGGGGAAACTCAAACGAAATCAGTTAGAAAGCAGGATTAAAGTTAAATAAGGTAAGCAATAAATCTAAAGACCCTTTATAGGTTGGTCCAGGTAATCAATACCTAGAAATTAGGCCATCAGCATAATTAAGGGAGGCAATACCAATTATGAGTCACATATAAGGAAAGAATAAGTAAAAAATCTTTTAGAGCGATATCAATTTGAAAAGAAGCAAAATTTCAGTCCCTAATTAAGCACGTAAATCAATTAATTAGTTAACTTAACAGAGCCAAAGTGAATGGGCAAGAATATTGAGATAAATAATCTAACAATGGAAAACCTTAAGCATATTGAAACATAGACATAAAACTCAAGAAAAGCAATTAATCGAACAGTAAAGGAAAAAAATCCGGAATTGAGTATTTAAACATCTTTTTAAAAACATTTGTAGAAACCCTATTGAGAATCAAAACCCTAGATTTTTGGGAAAAATAAAATCGGTCGATAATAGTGTTAAAAAATGAAAGTATCTTAAAGGAAAACCATTAAACAAACTTCAGACACCTCAGATCTAAAGAGATCTGAACCTATTTGGACATAAATAATTAGGTTTCTACAAAGATAAACAGAGGTAGAAAAATCAAGTTTTAGACCGAAGATTTGAAGCCATGAAAACACTGTAACGACCCGACCAATCGTTTTGAGCTCTAGCGCGTCGTTCAGTAGTTTGAAGTCGTGAGCAGCTCCATTTCAGGTGTTATGAATTGTAGGTGTGGTCGGAATAGAATTTCGGGCACTTTAGAGTTGATTTGGAAAGAAAATTCTCATTTCAGAAGCCTTAAGTTGGAAGAATCAACTAAGATTGGAATTTTGAGTAAACGACCTCTGAATCAGAATTTGAAGGTTCCTGCAGGTTCGTATGATGATTTCGGACTTGGGCGTACGTCCGGATCGGGTTTAGGATAACCCAGGAGCGTTTCGATGCATATTGTGGAAGTCAACATTTTTGAAGAATTTCATAAATTTGGGCTTGAAATGCGTTTCAGTGTTTTTGATGTCCGTTTGGGATTCCGAGTCTAGGAATAGCTTCGTGTGGTAATTCTGGAGTTTGGAGCTCGATCGGAAGTGAATTTGGATGTTCGTAGGTCATTTTGAAGTCATTTGGCTAAAGATAGAAATTTGAAGGTTTTTGAGAAATCCGACCGGAAGTGGAAGTTTTGATAACGAGGTCAGAATGCGATTCTGGAAGTTGGAGCAGGTCCGTAATGTTGAATATGAATTGTGCGCAAAATTGAGGTCAATCGAACGTAATTTGATAGGTTTCGGCATCGGATGTAGAAGTTGAAAATTTCTAAGTTCATAAAGTTGGGATTTGAGTGCGATTCGTGGTTTAGATGTTGTTTGATGTGATTTGAGGCCTCGAGCAAGTCCGCATTATGTTTGGAATAGGTTGGTATAATTGGACGGGCTTGAAGAAAGCTGAAGGTTGCTGTCATCTGGTGTAACCGCACCTGCGAGGCTTTGGCTGCAGGTGTGGCTAAGGGAGCCGCAGGTACGAATTTGGGCTGGAGCCAAGGAGGCCGTAGGTGCAATAGAATTGGGAGCAGTTGCGGAAGCGCAGGTGCGATAAGGGGACCGCAGGTGCGGACATCGGCCTGGGCAGAATGTTTTAAAACAAGGATTCTTGGTTCATTTTCTTCATTTCTTCTTGGGCTTAGGCGATATTGGGAGGCTTCAAAGAGAGGTTTCCTTCATGCATTGTCAAGGTAAGTAAATTCCACCCATTTCTAAGCTAAATACAAGATCATATGCATGGATTAGGCATGGAAATTGATTGGAAATTTTGAGAAATCTTAAAGAAACCTAGACAATGTAAATTTGGAATTTAGCAACGAATTGAGCATGAATATTTGAGTAAATTTTATATTTGAGTTAGTAAGGCTATGGTAGAATATATCTTCGAGAATTTTAGATTCCGGGCACGTGGACCCGAGGGCATTTTGGTCATTTCACTAAGCAGGGTTGGGAAATTATACAATTTGGAATTGTTGCAAATATTAGAGTATATTTTTTATTGGGTTGTCGTTGTTTGTATTGTTTTGGGGCGTTGTGCGTCCGTTTGGAGTCATCGGAAGTGCTTGGAGGCCGGTTATGGGATTTCGTAGCGAGGTAAGTCTCCTTTCTAACTTTATGAGAGGGAATTGTCCCCCTAGTTGAACTAATTAAGTATGTGTTACTATCTGCGAGGGCTACGTACGCACGAGGTGACGGGAGTCCGTGAGTAGCTACTATTATGCCATGTTCGGGTAGCCTAGGACCCACTAGCATGTCTTACCTGTTATACCTGGGATATTGTCTGTGATATTATAATGCTAATATAACCAAAATTGTAATTGAATGACTAATGTAGAGTAGAGTTTATTTTTCTAAACCATCTAAAAATAAAATTGATTTCCTTCGCGGGCAATTATATTTCCGAATAAGGTTGTATTATTAAACATTATAAAAACTTGGCAAGTGAATATCGAAAAAAGGGATTTAAGTACTATTTTGTGGTTTTTAAAAGAGAAATCTATCATTTATTTGGTTACTTGTTTTCCCGACTTATTCGGGGTAGACTGTTGATTGTGCATGACTGCATGTGACCGCTTCACAAATTTACATTTCGCGAGCGGAGTGTTATTTCCCCCACTCTCATGGGAGCGGGTCGTACGCCACGGCGAGATTGAAAGAAATATTATGGTTCGGGTCGTTCGACCCTTGGCAGTGCACACAGATGTTTATTATGATTGCTCAGGCCGGTTGTCCTTATCCCGTATGCGCATGCTAAATTGTTAAATATTTTTCATGATTTTTGAAGTGATAAGATATTTAGGGGAAAATAAAGAAGAAATTGTGGATTTATGATATTTGAGGGAAAACAAAGAGGAAATTGTTTATTTAAGATATTTTACAAAATATTGAGGAAGTGGTATCTGTTTTGTTTATTTCCAGTATTTATTTGGATTTCAGTGCTTTATAAATATTGTTGCTTTACTACCTTTACGTGCCTATCGTGTTCATCTTATACTGTTAACTAATTTTCTGGCCCTTAGTGAGTGTCTAATTCGACCTCTCGTCACTACCTCCCTGAGGTTAGGCGGACGGCTTACTGAGTACACGTTGTTTTATTGTACTCATGCTACACTTGCTGTGGATTTTATTGCACAAGTACTTTCATAGAAATGTGGAGGATTCAGAGACTTAGGCAAGCTGCATCATCCGGAGGCGATCCGTAGCTGACAGAGTCTCTCTCGTACTGTATTTATTACATTATATTAAATTTCCACATCCAGTTTGTACTTCAGACAGGATTGTAATGATTGAATAAATTCTTAGAAATTGCTCATTTACTTGTGACACCGGGTTCTGGGATGTCTTGGGATATGTTTGCTAAATTGTAATATTTAAATCACTGTTTTATTCGACATATTTTATTTAGTTAATATGTAATAAAGTGAAAGGAAATATTTTTCATAAATGTTAAAAACCATAAATTGTTTCAATTAATTAATGATTGGCTTGCCTGACGATGATGTCCGGCGCTATCACGACCTTAGGAAAATTTGGGTTGTGACAAACACGAAAAAATGATGATACTCACAAAAAATGGATGAATACAGACGGATTCACCAAGAGACAGAGGAATTCGAACCAGGTCTGTTCGAATCTCTTTGAGATTCCGTCAAATAATATGGAAGTTGAACACACAGTAGAGATAGGAGGCCAGATAAGGCCTAGAATCGAAGAGAAAAACCATGAATCGAAGGGGTTCAGGTGACGGCGGACTAGGGTTAGGGAGAAGGTTGAGAGAGAATAGAAAAGTAAGGGATTTAGGGGCGGCCGTTATTAAAAAATGATTAGTGTTTAGGGTCATTTGGTTAATAAAAAAGGAAATAATATCCTGTATCATTGATCTCTGAGATCAACAGCCAGGATTCGATCTGGGGGTTGGGCGGGTTTAAAGAATTGGGTAATTGGGTTGGGTTATGGGTTAATAGGTTGATTGGGCTAGGGTAGTATTTGGGCTAAGGTCCGAAATTAAAGAGGTTATATGTTAAATACTCAATTAATTTGATGAAATAATTCATAAAAATAGTTAATAAATGATAAATATGATATTTATGCGTAAAAAATGATTTAAAACCATTACTTAATATAATAAAAATATGAAAGGTCATTTTCTTGTAAAATAAAGTAATTATGCACATATAGACTCTTATTGCAAAGTTATTGCAATTACAACCTGAAGATGTAAGTACGACTATTCATGAAATAATTAAAGCTTAGCAGAAATATAAATAATGAAAATTAAGCAACAAAATTATTATAAAATCATTTGTGATATAATTAGTAATTATTTTGTATAATAGGACAATGGGATAAATTAATTAAAAATCCCTTCAAGAATTCATAAATTATGGAAAAATATTAGTTGATGCTCATGCATTGTTTTGAAGATATATATACATTTTTGAAAATGATATAGGAAAAAATTGGGTATCAACACATTATTGCCAACATAAGGTACTACATACCCTGGCTGTATTTCTCATTGCTAACATAGGGTACGACTTCCCATAGTAGCATATCAGAGTGCCACGAGCCTCATCTTATTGCCAACACAGGGTACTACATCCCCTGGATGCATTACTTTTTGCCAACACAGGGTACGACATTTCCTAATAGCATCTTAGAGTGCCACAAGCTTTATTTTATTGTCAACAAAGGGTACACCATCCCCTATTATCAAAAAGCAAAAAAAAGAGCCCATTTCTCTTTCAATTGTTTATTTTCCAATAGCTAAGGTAGTTTATTGTATTTTTAATAACTCACAAAAATTTTCTAGTGCAAACTGAGGCAGAAAAAATTTGTTTGTTTTGTTTGTTTGTGATGGCTTGTAGGTTTTACTGCAAAGCACGGATTGGATATGCAAAAATAAGATTCCAGCTCTTGCAGGAGAAAATAGAATGTTTGATCTCAATACCAGCCGCAACCAGCTTTGACATAATGCATCTGGAGACATATGGTCTCAAGATCCATCTTCTCATCATTTGATCAAGAAACAAGCATGTTAAGAATATTTCATAGTCTTTTATATTGGAGAGCATCATGATTCAGTCTAAAGTGAATGAAGGAAGCAAGTCAAGAATCAAGACAAAAATCTAGATGGCATTTGGATAGGAATTTTGTAACTCTTAGATTTCAAGAGTACGTAATTTTCTTTTCATTTTGATATAATAGTAGGAACCAAGGATCGAAATCTCGACGGAACCTTAGTGGATTCTCAATCTAATCATACTCCATCACTCTTCTTCCACTTGAACTACATGTGACCTGATTCTCCTATAACCTGGGATATGTAGGCTGCCTTAAATCAAAGCTCGGTTGCAACCCCTTCTTTACTCTTCTTTTCCTTTTCTTTGCCTCAAAACTCTTCATGTTTTCAAGAAAAGAAGGGCATGCTACGAACAACTAAGTTTTCACCACACCCAAATTATATTAGTGTAAATATTCTTTTAGGCTAATCTTGATGTATTAAAGTTAATCCTACTCTTAATAGATTTTATTCGATCTAATTAAAAAAAATACTCACATTCTTAAAGTATATATTTTATTTTTCTATTTACAAACCAAAAAAAAATTATATATATATATAGTGAGAGAGAGAGAGAGAGAGAGCTATATATATTTTATTTTTCTATTCATAAACCAAAAATAAAAATTCACAAACATATATATATATATATATATATAATGCTAAAGAGTAACATCCCCATTACTCTACATTCCCCTCAAACCCCTCACTTTCCACTCACAAACACACGACACAATGCGCGCACACACAATCACGTTCCCCCACTCCAAATAGGGGGAACAACAACAAACTGCCAAGTTTTTTGCTTATAAAAAAGGAGAATAGAATGGGGAAAGGATGAGAACGAAGAGAAGTAGAAAAATTGTGCAAGCAAGAAAGAAAGAGAGTTTAAAGACGGAATTCGAGATTTCATTCGCGGTTCCGAGTTCGTGGTTCTAGAAAAGTTAGCATTGCTAGCTTTGAAAATAAGTAGATTGTGGCTGTAATTCTATTGTAAAGAGCTTCACAAAAAAAAGGTAATATTCGAATTTTTATCATCAACATGAAAGATAGTTTTGTTGGTTCTGATTAATTTTGGCTTCGTCTTTTATTTCCATTTCCGTATCTTCGAGTTGTTCTGAGTATTTTTTTTCCCGAACTAAAGTGAACTGAATTTTTGTTTAGGTGCCGGTTCAAGTTAAATTTGATTATCAAACTTTTACTCATGGCCTAAAATAATATTTTCATTGACGGGGTAAGGATTTGCTCTAGTAGGAAAAACTCCACTAGATATCAATACTATTGTTAATCAATGCCACATAACTAGAGTATCGTTCAATGGCTAGGATGCATCTGTCACGACCCAAAATCCACAGGTCGTGATGGCGCCGGACACCACTGTCAGGCAAGCCAAATCCTTAATTAGTTTAAATACATTCATGTTTTAACATTTTCGAAACCGTTACCTTTCTTTGCATTTCATAATCAAATAAATAAATTTTCGTAAACTAAAATACGACATCAAATAAAATTATGTTATTTAAAAACAGTGATCTAAAGATTTCAGTTAAACAATTAAATCCCAATACATATCCCAGAACCCGGTGTCACAAGTACATGAACAACTTCTAAGAATATTACAAATACTACAAAGCTTGTCTGAAATACAACTTGGATAAATGATTTAAATTAAAAATAATACAATAGGAGGGAGACTCTGTCAACTGCGGAACGCCTCCGGATGATGCAGCTCGTCCAAGTCTACAAATCAACCAATGTACTATGTAGGTGTATGTGCAACAAAATGCACAGCAAGTGTAGTATGAGTACAAAAATAACGTGTACTCAGTAAGTCGCCCGCCTAACCTCAGAGAGGTAGTGACGAGAGGTTTAGACACTTACTAAAGGTCAATTTTTAAAATATTTACGAGTGACACTAAGCATGATTTTGTCATAGGCAGTTTATAAAATAGTAACATCCTTCAATCACGTTCACATTTAACACTTTATATCTTCATCATATTAACAATTTATCAACAAGGTGATTTAATAAAATAATAATTCGACGGGAAGGAACAACTTCTTCCAAAGCTCTTTATAATAGCTTTAGTCTCTGTGAGTTCAATTGACAATTTAATATTTCAGGCCAGTAATTAGGAAAATGTCATAGCAACTACGCAACAAATATCATGCGCAAGCAATGCCGAGGGTCAAGTGGCGCGGACCAACTATAATAAAATGTGCACTGCCAAAGGGTCGGCCGGCTCAAACCATAGATGCATCTATCTGCCCCGCTCGCGAATCATTCATGTGACGCGGTTAACATAATACGACTAGCCTGCTCGCGAATCATACATACGACTCAGGTGCTCATATAAATACATACACAAATACAGGAATCCTGCTCGCGAATCACTCAAGCGACTCAGGCACCCAAAGTTACACATATCCACATAATAAATTCGTATTTTATCAAGAAAACCATTTTTCTCATGAAGGTGGTAAAATCTTTATTAAAAGAACAGGAAATATAGGTTTTGAAATCATTGTTTTTGAAACTCATTTGTCAAGTTTAGTGATACTCCATGATACAACCCAGTCCAGGTACACATATATTCACAACGGAAACAATTCTCTTTGTAGAAGGTTAACAATATGAACTATAGTTTTCCTTTAAACATTCAGTGACGTTTCGGTCATATCAGCAGTTTACTATTACAGGCAGGGTTACAGGTACACATATAGAGCATGCTAGTGGGTCCTAGGCTACCCGGACATGGCATAATAGTAGCTATGCACGAACTCCCGTCATCTCATGCGTACGTAGCCCCCGAAGATAATAGCATGTACTGAATTAATTCACCAAGGGGGACAATTCCCCTTCACAAAGTTAGAAAGGAGACTTACCTTGCTCCGAAATTTCCATACCCGGCCTCCAAGCCCTTCCGACGACTCCAACGGACGCACAACGCTCCGAAACTACCACATAACGGCAAAGCAATGAAAACTCATCCTAATACTCGCAACAAATTCAGATTATATACTTTCCCAACCCCGCTCAGAGAAATGACCAAAATACCCTTGGGCCCACGTGCCTGGAAATCCGAAAGTTTCGAAGGTACATTCTACCCATAGCCTTACTAACTCAAATATATAATTTACTCAAATATTCATGCCCAATTCGTGGCTAAAATCCAAATTTACACTTTCTAGGTTTATCTTCAAAACCCCCAATTTTTCCACAATTTCCCATATCAAACTTACGTAATGATCTTGTATTCAACTTGGAAATGAGAAAGAATCACTTACCTCTTGATGCTTGGTGAAATCTCCCTTGAAAAGCTCTCCAAAATCACCTAACCCGTGAAGAAATGAAGGCAATGAACCCAAAATTCTTGTTTTAAAACATTCTACCCAGGTCGATTTCCGCACATGCGGTCCTTCCTCCGCACCTGCGATCCAGCAGGTACGACCAAATCTCCCGCACCTGCGGTTTTCCTCAACTTCAGCCCAAATCGCACTTGCGCGCCACTGTCCGCACTTGCGGCTTCACGGGTGCGGAAAATCCATCGCACCTGCGCTCCCCAGCCAAGCCTGCCCACTCTCGCACCTGCGGTCAAAGCCTCGTAGGTGCGATTACACCAGATGACAACAAGCTTCACTTCTTCAAACTTCAATTCTTGATATGACAACCACCTGGAATCCACCCGGGGCCCCGTCCAATCACACCAACATGACCCAAAGCATGACACGGACTTGATCGAGCCCTCAAATCACATCAAAAAACGCCGAAATCACGTTTCGCACTCAAATCCATTCCTTTAAGAACATTGAATTTCAAACTTCTACATCCGATGCCGAAACCTATCAAATCACGTCTGATTGACCTCAAATTTTGCACACAAGTCATATTCAATATTACGGACCTGCTCCAACCTCCGGAATCACATTCCGACCTTGATATCAAAACTTCCATTTCTGGTCGGATTTCTCAAAAACCTTCAAATTTTTATCTTTAGCCAAATGACTCCAAAATGACCTACGGACATCCAAATTCACTTCCGATCGCGCTCTCAATTCCAGAATCACCATACGGAGCTATTCCCAGACTAGGATTTCCAAACGGATATCAACCTCACTGATATGCACTTCAAGCCCAAATTCATGAATCCTTCTAAAATACTAACTTCCACAATATACGCCGAAATACTTCCGGGTTATCCAAAACCCGATCCGGACATACAGCTAAGTCCGAAATCATCATACGAACCTGGTGGAATCTTCAAATCCTTATTCGGAGATCGTTTACTCAAAATTCCAATCTTAGTTGATTTCTCCAACTTAAGGCTTCTGAAATGAGAATTTCCTTTCCAAATCAATTCTAAACTTCCTGGAATTCAATTCCGATCATGCCCACGGGTCATAATACCTAAAACGGAGCTGCTCACGACTTTCACCCGCTGAACAATGCGCTAGAACGCAAAACGACCGATCGGGTCGTTATAACATCTTTACTTTGTTCTTATTAATAGTTAAAAAATGTAAAAGAAACGCACAAAAAAAAAGTTTCTTGAGTTCTTATTACTCATCTTCACTCTGTTGATTGTTATTGTAGTTGGTTATGAGTATAAAATAAAGTAATCTTAAGCCTTTGGTCAATTGGGTCTACTGATTCATAGCATTTTGTTACTAAAATTCCCTGTCCATGCACATCTTTATCTGCCTCCTTTAATTGGTATTTAATGTCCATGAGCACATTTATCTTCACTTGGACTTTTGATTGCTTTACTATCATGAACGTTAGTTCCTTGAACCATTTGTTTAGTGGAAGTTTGGAAATATTTGTGGGAGTTGAGTTAGGGTGATAATAATAGCACATAATATATGGGCCATGAGATTTACTTGGATTCGAATAGAATTTGGTTTTTGCTATATCGTTACTTTGCCAATCAAATAAATTTACAGACTTGCCTACTTTTTTAACAATAAATTGACGATTTTGTTTTAGGAGTATATTAGCCTATTTCTTATAACTAATTGATGTTAATATAATTTTAAGATATAGAATGATAATAATTTGGTAGTTGTAAATAGTTTTTACAAGTTAGTAATATAATTATCCTTGTAAATAATCTTTAAGCGGGAATCTTACACTCTTTCCTCAATCCTTACTCCATAAATCATGACCTCACCACAGTCTCAAATTAGTTTAGGAAAATAACTCTAAACACTAGAAAAACTTTAGATGTACTTTAAATATTAGCCCATGTGTTCATACCCGAACCTTGGATTGATATGCTTAAATAATAAAAGGATCATGTGCGCATTCCGCGTCTCGATGACTTTAAATTTAAAATAATTATGTTATAACCATGTGTACATTCTGTACCTTGATTTAACATTTAATTTCAAAGAAGTACCTTGTGTGTGTTCTGCATCTTGGTGAACACAATTAATAAAATATAATAATTAATTAAGCAGTAATAAATAAGCCATATCAATAAAATACAAGAATAGATAAAAATTGATTTAAACCTTACATTAGTCAATAAAGCGACCGTGTTAGAACCACGGGACCAGAGGGGTGCTTTACACCTTCCCGTAGGTCAAAAAAATTCCTTACTCAGGCTTCTGTTTTCGTAGACCATGAGTTAGGAGTCAAATCTTCCTTTTAATAAGGGATTCAATAAAAGGTGACTTGGAACACCAAAACTCAATTCCAAGTGGGGACTCTAAATAATAAATAATCATTTTCCAAAACGTCACTTCAATTGAAAAAACTCTTCTAACTCAACCTCGTAATAGGCTTATGTGGGAAAAAAGAGGTATGACAGTCGTTCGGCGGTTTGAGGCCTTGAGTAGCTTCACTTCATGTATTATGAATTGTACGCTTGGTCGGAGTTGAATTTAGGGAAGTTCAGAGTGGTTTCGGAAGGAAAATTCTTGATTCGGAATCTTTAAATTGGTATGGTTGACCAATGTTTGACTTTTGAGTAAACAACCTCGGAATCGGGATTTGAAGGTTCCAATAGATTCGTATGATAATTTAGGACTTGGGCGTATGTTCAGGTTGAGTACAGTGTGGTTCTGGAGCAGTTCAACGTCTATTATGAAAGGTTGGCATTTTGGAAGTTTAAGAACTTCTTAAGTTTGATTTGAAATGAATATTGGTGTAATCTATGTCCGTTTGGAGTTTTGAGCCTTGGAATAGGTTCATATCATGATTTGTGGGTTTCACGCAAAATTTGGCGCCATTCTGGGATGTTTAAGCATAATTCGGACGCGTTCGGCGAAGCTTGAATGTTTGAAAGTTTAAAGAACGGTTTCAATCATCGATTCTTAGTTATGATATTGTTTGGAGTTACTTGAGGCTTCAACTGAGTCTGTATTGTGTTTTGGGTTGATTTGGTATGTTTGGATGGAGTCCCGGGGACCTCGGGTTTGAAACAGATTGAAACTTGGAATTGAGGACCTATTGTTGCTTGTGAAATCTGTTGTCATCGCACCTGCGAAAAGAGTGGCCACAGGTGCATTCACGCAGGTGCATAGGGGCCATCGCAGGTGCGATTTGGTTGAGAGAACTGGAAGCGCAGGTGCAAGGAAAATTCCGCACCTGCGAAGCTGCAGATGCGGAGAGTGCTTGCAGAAGCGGAAAGAGTTGGGCAAGATTGAAGTCGCAGAAGCGGAAGGGCTTTGCATGTGCGAGTGCGCAGGAGCGAAGGCTGGACCGCAGAAGCTGTCGCGTAGGGGCAGCCTTTGGTTCACAAAAATGGATTTTCCTGGGCTTAGGGAGAACTACACCTATGATGAATTTGTCCGCAGGTGCGGCTAGTGGTCCGCTGGTGCGAATGTCACTGGGCAGTGGTGCTTTTAATTCGAGACTTAGCTCTCATTTCTCTCATTTTTCTCTTGGGTGGCCGAATTTGGGGAGCAATTTTGAGGGGGTTTTAATCATTCAATACAAGCTAAGTAATTTCCCACTGGTTGAAAGATAATATTTATATGTGTATTTAAGGATGAAAATAATTGTGGAATTTTGGTAGGAAACCTCGAATTTGATATTTTTGGATTTTGACCACGTTTTATCTGCTTATAATTTGCTATATTGCTATATTGGACCTCAAGTAAGTGTCGATGTCGGCCCCTCATCACTACTTCTCCGGAGTTAGGCTAGATACTTATTGGGTACGCGTTGATTTACGTACTCATGATGCACTTCTGCACTAAATGTGCAGGATCCGACATGTTCATCTGGTGTCATCTGCGCGCGTAGGTGATCTCGGCCAAATCCACACCACAATTATGTAGCGAGGCGTTGATACAATAATAAACCCAACAAAGGTCGGGATCGAAACCACAGGGAGTTAGAATATGGGATTAGGTGTATATCTAAATTAATTGTAAGTTTTGGCTCCAATTACACTTCCACAAACATGATTGGTGTTCTACTTCTATTTTACTCTATTGTTTGCAAGTATAAAACTAAGGACAATATTTTTGATTTTGAGTTTTTCAAATGATTAAATGGACTAGGGTCGTGACTTCTACCTAGGTGGTTATCTAACGGGTTGTAAATTATAGGGAAAGTTTATTAGTTGGGGTTGTAATATACCAATCACAATGGGGTACTCACTCTATACCTCGCGGTAGTTTGAGTGATTTTACCCAATTTGGATTTCTCAAGTCCAAATAGGTCTTTGCACAATACAAATGATATTAGCTCAAGTCGGGTATCACTATCTCTAGGTTTAACCCTTTAATTGGGGCTAACAATTTCTTGAGTTCACCCAATTTCTTGTTAGCCAAGTTTTCCTAGATTTAGTCCCTCTTTCTGAAGTAGAGACTAAGTCATTTAGGCAAGAATCAATGTTTGCAACCATTAATTCTTGAGTTCTAGAAAGAACTAGGCTAAATATCACTAACCCAATCACAAACAAGCCTTAAATTAAACACCCATCAAATACCCACACTAGAGTTTGGTCACGACCCTAGCTAAAGATTTAGCTACTCATGAAAATTGCAGAAATTAAAGAAGAAATAAAGATAGAATCCATAATATTAGATTATGGGATGAAAATCTAGTGTTTAGAGGCAAATCTAGCACAAAATTGCCAAAATCAGTAAGGGAAAGCGAAACAGGTGCTCCTCTCTAACGTAACTTAACCTAAAAATGACAAAAAGTCATATTTATGACAAAAAGTCCTATTTATGCTCTGTTTTGGTTCTTTTTCACTTTTGACTCCATTATGAGTTGATTTTGATTCCTTTGGCTCATATTCCAACATTCCTCTAAGCAAACACATTTCATTAGTTTTCGGGAATACCTTTCAGCATTTTTGACCTAAAACACAAGTAAAAGAGAGCAAATAAGCGGTCAAAATCCCAACTTATCAACTCCCCCAAACTAAAGCTTTTGCTTGTCGTCAAGCAATTAAGGCAATTCCCACCTCCACTAGAAAAAGGGATATTTCAGTTGGCCTAAGGTAAATCAATTACGCATCAATTGGGAATAACAATTACCCTCAACACATATGAATTTTCAACAACACAATGTTTTGACTTATTGAGTACCATAGTTCTAACGTGACACTGGAGTATCAAGAGTTGACTCTATTCATCAAGGAAGCTGGCTCTTTCACGTAGGTCATTGTGGATCCCAAACTCCTCATCCTCTACTTTCCATTAGCAAATCTCACTTTAGAATGTAACACCCGAAGCAAGGATTGTTAAAAATTCGCTCATCTTCCTCAAAAGAATGTCACAAACCCGACTCTAAGTACTCTAAGCTTGCCCCTTATGTAAATCACCACTAATGTAAACTCACTCAACTGGAAATAATGTATGGATTTTGCGGGATGTAATGAAGGTTTTTAGATCAAGGTAGGACTTGTTGGAATATAATGGTTTCATCTTTCCTTAAGCACTCCATTTTCTCTTTTCGGCTCATACTTTCTTGACTCTTTGAGTCATTTTCTTCTTCCTTGGGGGAAGTAATGAGACGTAACGTCACTCTTTCTTGATCACGACATTCATTTTTCTCCTTTTCTATTTAATCCATGCCTTTCATCATTGTTTTCTTTGAATCCCTTCAACTTTATACCTTATTCACTTTCTTTTTGGAATTTTTCTTTTTTTGGGCCTTTCTTTCTTTTCTTTGCCTTCCCTTTTCTTCATTTCTTTTCTTCTTTGTACCTTTTATCACTTTCAAACTCCTCGTCTATCCCCCAAACATATGTTTTTGCCAATTGTTTTTCAAGAATGCTGAGGAAAGATCGGGTGCCAAGAGAGGGTCATTACAAAATGGATAAAGGCTTGTAACGTGGTTATTGAAATAAAAAAGGCTTCTGCTCAAAGGGGTTGACTAGGGATATGTAACGACCCGGTTGGTCATTTTGAGAATTAACGTACCGATCCCGTAATAACTTCTTTCCCCACTTTTATATTTGTTTATGGGACTTGTCAGAATGATTAGTTGCGGAATTCGGAGAGTTTTTGGACACATAGTCCCTACATATGAGTTTAAACTTTAGAAATCATACCGTAGTTGAAACTGTGAGAAGACAGGTCCGGAATGGGATTCCGTCGACTCCGTTAGCTCCGTTGGGTGATTTCGGAGTTAGGAGCGTGTCTGGAATGTGTTTTCGAGGTCTGTAGTGGATTTAGGCTTGAATTGGCGAAAGTTAGAATTTTGACAATTTTGGCCGATAGGTGAAATTTTGATATCGGGCTCGGAATGGAATTCCGAGAGTGGTTGTAAGTCCGTAGTGTCATTTATGACCTGTGTGTAAAATTTGAGGTCATTCGGACTAGTTTTGACGTGTTTCAGCATCAGTTGTAGATTTTGGAAAAAAAATCATAAGTTCTTAGGCTTGAATCCATGCATAATTGGTGATTTTGATGTTATGTGATGTGTTTTAAATGCTCGACTATGTTTGGATAAGGTGTTGGTAATTTTGGTTGAGGCCCCGGGGGCCTCGGAGATGTTACGGATGCTCAACAGGATGTGTTTTGAACTTAAAACCAGTTGACTCATTGCTGGTGGTTATCACACTTGTCGAAGGGGAGCCGCAGGTACGGACACAGAGGTGCCGAGGGGGCCATCACAGATGCGGAATTTTCCTGGATCAGCCAGGCTCGCAGGTGCGGCAAGAGTCCTGAAAATACGGAGCCGCAGATGCGGCCCAGTGACCGCAGGTGCAGTTCCAGCCTACTTAAGGATTTTTCGCACCTCCGATGTATTTTCCACAGGTGCGGGACCTCAGGTGCGGTCCAAGGGGGTGCAGGTGCGGGATCGCTGGGCAGTTTATACCAAAAATCCGAGGATTTGAAATTCATATTTCTAAAACTATTTGGAGCTCGGGATTAGGCGATTTTGAGTGGGTTTTGAAGAGAAGACTCATAGGTAACGATTCGTAACCTTATTTCACTTGTATATCATTAATCTATAGCAATTTCTTCAATATAATCAATGAATTTGGGTGAAAATCATGAATATGGGAGGAAGGTTCCCCAAATAGAAATCTGAGAATTTAATGAGATTTTGACGTTGATTTTCGATTATTCTTGTTCGAATGAGTTCGTGAGTGAATGGGTGTTCTAAATTTGTAACTTTCACTCGATTCCGAGACGTGGGCCCGGGGGACTTTTTGGGCAATTTTACTAATTTCGCGTATTAGTCTTGAACTAATTAGCTAGATCGATTTCTTACAATGTTATTTATATTATGCGATTGAATTGAATAGATTTGGGTCATTCAAATTCGGGTACTCGTGGCAAGAGCGTGGTTTTGAGTTGAGTAGAGCAGTCGAGTTAAATGACTTGCCTAACTCTGTGTTGGGGACTTCTCCTTAGGTTGTTTTGATACTATTTGTTGTATGGGCGCCGTGTACATGAGGTGATGAGTACGTGCACGGGCCATTGTTGCTAAAATTCCATTTTTCCTTCCATGCCGTAAATCATTTCACTCTTATTTCACTGTTTAATGTGCTAATTGTGTAGTTTAGATTAGGAAGGAGCATGCCTACCCGTTTTACCTGAAATTCCTATTTGATACTATGTGCACCATGTTTAGTTTGTCTTATCCTGTGTTTTGCCTGTGACTTTTCTCCTGAATTGTTTAAATAAACCTTATCCGGCATTCATTCGCATTTCATATTTAAATTGGGACTACGGACGTATTCCGGGATCTTTCCCCATATACTACATATTTAAATTGGGACTACAGACGTATTCCAGGAGCTTTCCCCCTGTACTGCATAATCATTTGGAACTACGGGACGGTATCCCGGGATATTCCACTTTGTGATATATATTATGTTGAGCCGTGGATTTTCTTACTGTAAACTTATATTGTTTTTCTTAAACTGTTTACTGTAGACATTACCTATCTCTTGTACTGTTTTAAACTAACTTATTTAGAAATCCACCAGAACCTTAACTTGACCTCGTCATTACTTGACCAGGGTTAGGCTTGGCACTTACTGGGTACCAAATGTGGTGTACTCATGCCCTTTCCTACATATGTTTTCGTGTGCAGATCCATGTATGAGCTATCAGCCTCGTGGTTAGTCGCTGCTGCTGATTCTAGGAGAGTGCAAGGTATATCTGCCGCGTCCGCAAAATTCCTCGAGTCTCCTTCCATTCTATCTTGTAGAGACGTTCTTATGTACTTTTCCAGTTTTATTAGAGCTTCAGTAGTGTTAGAAGCTTGTGACTGTTTGTGATATTTCGGGTTTTGGGAAGTTATATTTTTTACGTGCCAAGTGGCGATGTTTCATTAGTAGATTTACTTTAGTCCTTCTTTATTTTATTGTTTCTATTTAATATCTTTTCCGCAATTAGGCTTACCTAGTCGAGAGACTAGGTGCCGTCACGATGCCTTTCGGAGGGTCAATCGGGTCATGACAAGTAGTTATCAGAGCGTCTAGGTTCATAGGAGTCACATGTCACAAGCCGGTTTATTAGGGTCTCGCGGATCAGAATGGAGACGTCCATGTCTATCTTCGGGAGGCTATGTAACTATCAAGAACAATCATATTGATTTGATTTCCTTGTCGTGCGAGTTATTGACATCAAAAATTCTAAAATTCTATTCTATTCTTTCCCACAGATAGTGAGGACTCGTACTGGGAGGACCGATGACCAGGCACCTGAGAACCCTGCGAGAGCCGCCAGAGACCGGGGTCGGGGTAGAGGACAACCACGCGGTGCAACCCGAGCACCGGCAAGAGCAACGACAGAAGAGCCTATAGCAACCCCAGCTGGAGAGCCGGCATAGGAGGTTCTTATTCTTGCTCCAGCCTTACAGGAGACTTTAGCTCAGATCATGAGCATGTTCAGCACTCTAGCTCAGGCAGGACTATTTCCGATAGCTCCCGCTACATCTTAGGTCGGGGGAGGGGCAAAGACTCCCGCAACCTGCACTTCAGAGCAGAGGGGCTAGGTTGATCAGGCCCCGAAGTATATTCCTATGCCCCTAGTGGCTCCGGTACAACATGAGACCAGGGTAGGTGCTTCTGAGAAAGAGCAGCTCAGACTTGAGAGGTACAAGCAGTACCACCCACCTATTTTCAGCGGACTAGCTTCAGATGATGCTATAGGATTTCTAGAGGAGTGTCATTGTATACTACGCACTATGGCATTGTGGAGACCAGTGGGGTTTCTTTCACCCCTTTCCAGCTGAGGGGAGCGACATATCAGTGGTGGCGGGCCTATGAGCTGAGTTGCCCGGATGATGCAACGTCACTCACTTGGACTCAGTTTTCAAAGATTTTTCTGCGAGAGTATGTCCCTTAGAGCCTCGGGGATACTTGGCGCGCGAGTTCGAGCAGTTGCGCCAGGGTACTATGAATGTGTTAGAGTATGCAGTCCGTTTCAGTGAGCTAGCTCGGCATGCACCAGCCTTGGTTGCCACAGTCAGAGAGCGGGTTCACCACTGCATTGAGGGACTTCACCCTAGTATTCGGACCAGTATGGCCAGAGACAGGCAGTGAGTATTGCCAGGAAAGTAGAGGGCATGTTCGCCCGGGACCGAGAGGAGAGAGAGGCTAATAGGTCTCGAGAGACTGGCCATTTTTTAGGAGCTCATGTACCAGCAGCACGTTATGGTAGGCGCTTTGTATGTTTCCCTGTTCATTCAGCCCTTCTAGTAGCCAGCGGTATTCCAGCTCCTCCTATACCTCAGGAGTTCTATTATGCACCTCCAGTATCCAGTGTGCCTCCGGTTTGAGGTGCTATTACCGGCCAGCCAAGCAGGCCAGCTCCTATTCAGTCTCAACCGTAGCATACTCTGAGGGGTTATTTTGAGTGTGGTCACACTCGTCATGTGATTAGAGATTGACCAGGGACAGTAGGGGTGCATCTCCACAGTCTTATCAGCCTCCACGTTCTCCACCGGGTCCTCCTGCTATTCTTCCAGCCCCAGCTGCCACTCCATCTCCTCAGTCAGCACGAGGTGGAGGTTGGGGAGGTAGAGGTCGCCCTAGAAGGGGAGGCCATAATAGATGCTATGCCTTTCCAGCCCGTTCCGAGGCCGTTGCTTCAGACACAGTCATCACAGGTATTGTCCCTATCTGCCATAGGGATGCATCAGTATTATTTGATCCAGGCTCTACGTATTCATATGTGTCCTCTTATTTTGCTCCACATTTGGGGAAATCTAGGGATTCTTTGAGTTCCCCTATTTATGTATCTACTCTTGTGGGAGACTCTCTAGTTGTGGACCACGTATATCGATCGTGTTTGATTTCTCTTAGTGGTTTTGAGACCAGGGCTGATTTGTTATTACCCAGCATTGTGGATTTCTATGTTATCTTGGGCATGGACTGGTTGTCGCCCCATTATGCCATTCTTGATTGTCACGCTAAGACCATGACGCTGGCTATGCTAGGCTTACCGAGATTAGAGCGGAGAGGTACCTTAGAGTATACTCCCCGTAGGGTCTTTTCATTTCTTATGGCTCAGCGGATGGTTGAGAAGGGATGTGATGCATATTTGGCCTACGTGATAGATGTCAGTGTTGATACCCCTCTAGTTGAGTCAGTCCCAGTAGTGAGGGACTTTCCTGATGTATTCCCAGCTAATCTTCTGGGTATGCCGCCCAATAGAGATATTGATTTCGGCATTGATTTTTTGCCGGGCACTCAGCACATTTCTATTCCTCCTTACCGTATGGCTCCTCTTGAGTTGAAGGAGCAGTTACAGGAGTTACTTGATAAAGGTTTCATCAGGCCCAATGTATCACCTTGGGGTGCTCTAGTGCTATTTGTGAAGAAAAAGGATGGCTCTATGAATACGTGTATTGATTATCGGAAACTGAACAAGGTTACAGTGAAGAACTGGTATCCTTTGCCCTGCATTGATGATATATTTGACCAACTAAAGGGTTGCAGAGTATTATCCAAGATAGACTTGTGATCTGGCTATCATCAGTTGAAGATTAGGGAGTCGGACATCCCGAAGATTGCCTTCAGGATCAGATATGGTCACTACGAGTTTCTTGTCATGTCATTTGGGCTGACCAATGGCCCAACAACTTTTATGCATTTGATGCCCAGTGTGTTCTGACCTTATCTTGATTCCTTCGCCATTGTGTTTATTGACGACTTCTGGTGTATTCCCGATCATGTATCATGAGCAGCACTTGAGGACCGTGCTTCAGACTTTGAGGGAGAAGAGATTTTATGCAAAATTCTCCAAATGTGAGTTCTGGCTTGATTAAGTGGCATTCCTGGGCGACATAGTGTCTTGTGATGGGATCAAGGTAGATCCGAAGAAGGTGGAGGCGGTGCAGAGTTGTCCTAGACCGTCTTCAGCTTCGGGGATCCGCAGTTTCCTTAGTTTAGCAGGGTACCATCGTCGCTTTGTAGAGGGGTTTTCATCTATTGTAGAACCTATGACCAGACTGACCTAGAAGGGTGCTCCGTTCAGGTGGACCGAGGAGTGTGAGGAGAGCTTTCAAAAGCTCAAGACAGCTTTGACTTCGGCCTCAGTATTACTGTTTCCTACAGGTGGCCTCGTGGGGCGGGCCCCTGTGGTTGCGAGCTGGAGCTGCCATAACTTATGGCTATAGCAATGAGAGGGTCCCAGCAGAGAGAAAAGTCAGGATAACAAGCGGGAATGCAAATACTGAGACAACAACTCAAACAAAATCCCGAGAGAAAATAAAAGATTAGTGAGGTAAGGTCTATAGACTGTAAGGCAGAAGGCTTGAAAGGAAGAGCACTCCTACTTACTTTTGGGATCGGGGTCCTACACTATCTACTGTGATGCCTCAAGGATTGGCCTTGGAGAAGTATTAATGCAGGACGGTAGGGTGATTTCCTATGCGTCCAGACAGTTGAAGTTGCATAAGAAGAATTATCCGGTTCATGACCTCGATTTAGAAGCTATTGTTCACGCCCTAAAGATCTGGCGTCATTATTTGTACGGTGTTCCATGTGACATTTGTACGGATCACCGGAGTTTGCAGCACTTGTTCAGGCAGAAGGACCTCAATTTGCGCCAGCGGAGATGGTTGGAGTTACTAAAGGACTATGAAATCACTATATTATACCACCAGGGTAAGGCCAATGTGGTGGCTGACGCCTTGATTCGTGGGCGGAGAGTTTGGGGAGTTTGGCATATCTTCCGGCGGTTGAGAGGCCCTTAGCCTTGGATGTTCAGTCCTTAGCCAGTCAACTCGTGAGATTGAATCTTTCAGAGCTTTTCTAGGTTTTAGCTTGTGTGATGTCTCGGTATTCTCTTTATGACCGCATTCGAGAGCGCCAGTGTGATGATCCCCACCTTCTGGTTCTCCAGAACAGGGTTCGGCGAGGTGACGCTAGAGATGTGACTATAGTAGATGACGGTGTGCTGAGGATGCAAGGTCGGATCTGTGTGCCAAATGTGGATGGGATTCAGGAGTTGATTCTTGAGGAGGCCCATAGCTCGCGGTATTCCATTCATTTGGCTATCGCGAAGATGTACCAGGATCTGAGACATCACTATTGGTGGAGAAGGATGAAAAATGATATAGTGGAGTTTGTGGAAAAGTGTCTCAACTGTCAGCAAGTCAAGTATGAGTATCAGAGGCCAGGAGGGTTACTTCAGCAGATTGAGCTTCTAGAGTGGAAGTGGGAGCGGATCACCATGGACTTTGTGGTTGGACTTCCTCGGACTTTGAAAGAGTCTGATACTATTTGGGTGATTGTAGATCGGCTAACCAAGTCAGCCTATTTCATTCCAGTGTTGACTACATACTCACCGAGAGGTTGGCGGAGATTTATATCAGGGAGACTGTTTGCCTAAACGATATTCTAATATCCATCATTTCAGACAGAGGTACACAGTTCACTTCATGGTTCTGGGGAGCCGTCCAGCAGGATCTTGGCACCAGAGTAGAGTTGAGTACAATATTTCACCCTCAGACGGATGGGATGTCTGAGCGCACGATTCAGATTCTTGAGGATATGCTTCGTTCATGTGTGATGGATTTTGGAGGGTCATGGGACCGATACTTGCCACTTGCAGAGTTTGCTTATAATAACAGCTACCAGTCCAGCATTTGGATGGAACCGTATGAGGCTTTGTATGGTAGACGGTGTCGGTCCCCAGTGGGATGGTTTGATCCGGGCGAGGCCCGATTGTTGGGTACAGATTTGGTCCGGGATTCCCTGGACAAGGTGAAGGTGATTCAGGAGAGACTTCGCACGGCTCAGTCCAGGCAGAAGATTTATGCGGACCAGAATGTTCTTGATCTGGCATTTATGGCTGGTGTTCGGTTTTTGCTTTAGGTATTTTCTATGAAGGGCGTCATGAGGTTCGGGAAGAAGGGTAAGCTGAATCCGACATTTATTGGTCCTTTTGAAGTATTGCAGCGTGTTGGGGAGGTTTCTTATGAGCTAGCGTTGCCTCCCAACCTAGAAGGAGTTCATCTGGTATTCCACGTCTCTATGCTCTGGAAGTATCACGGTGACCCGACTCATGTTTTGGATTTCAGTTCAATCCAGTTGGACAAGGATCTATCATATGTTGAGGAGCCAGTAACTATATTGGATAGACAGGTTAGAAAGCTCAGGTCAAAGAATATTGCATCAGTCACAGTTTAGTGCAGGGGTTAGCCGGTCGAGGGGGCGACTTGCAAGACTGAGCAGGATATGCGCAGTCAGCACCCGCATCTTTCCACAGCTTCAGGAATGTCTCTATACTCGTTCGAGGAAGAACGATTTTCTTAAGAGGGAGAGAATGTATTGACCTGGTCAGTCGTTTTGAGAGTTAGCGCCCGGATCCGATAATAATTGATTTCCCCACATTTTATATCTGCTTATGGGACTTTTCGGAATGATTAGATGCAAAATTTAGGGAGTTGTTGGACACATAGTCCCGACATATTAATTTAAGATTTAGAAATTGGACCGTAGTTGGAACTGTGATATGACGGGTCCGGAATGGGATTCTTTCGACTCCGTTAGCTCTGTTGGGTGATTTCATAGTTAGGATCGTGTCCAGAATGTGTTTTCGAGGTCTGTAGTGGATTTAGGCTTGAATTGGCGAAAGTTAGAATTTCAACGATTTCGGCCAATAGGTGAAATTTTGATATCGGGCTCGGAATGGAATTTCGAGAGTGGCTATAGGTACGTAGTGTCATTTATGACCTATGTGTAAAATGTTAGGTCATTTGGACTAGTTTTGACGTGTTTCGACATCGGTTGTAGTTTTTGGAAAAAAACATAAGTTCTTAGGCTTGAATCCATGCATAATTGGTGATTTTGATGTTATGTGATGTGTTTTGAAGGCTCGACTAATTTTGGATAAGGTATTAGGACTAGTTGGTAAATTTGGTTGAGGACCTAGGGGCCTCATAGATGTTTCAGATGCTCAATAGGATGGGTTTTTAAATTAAAACCAGCTGAAGCATAGCTGGTGCTGGTGTTTCGCACCTGCGGAAGGGGAGCCGCATGTGCGGAGGGGGCCATCGCAGATGTGGAATTGGCTTGGGTCATCTAGGCTTGCAGGTGCGGCAAGAGTCCCGCAGATGCAGAGCCGTAGATGTGGCCAAGTGATCGCAGGTGCGGTTCCAGCCCACTTTAGGATTTTTCGCACCTGCGGTGTTTTTTCTGCAGGTATGGTCTAAGGGGGCGCAAGTGCGGGATCACTGGGCAGTTTTTACCAAAATCTGAGGGTTTGAAATTCATATTTTCTAAAACGATTTGGAGCTTGGGATTAGGCTATTTTGAGTGGGTTTTGAAGAGGAGGCTCATAGGTAACGATTCCTAACCTTATTTCACTTGTATATCATTAATCTATAGCAATTTATTTAATATAATCAATGAATTTGAGTGAAAAATCATGAATATAGGAGGAACATTCCCCAAATATAAATCTAAGAATTTAATGAGATTTGACGTCGATTTTCGATGATTCTTGTTCGAGTGAGTTCGTGAGTGAATTAGTGTTCTAATTTGTAACTTTCACTCGATTCTAACACGGGCCCGGGGGACTTTTAGGGTAATTTTCCTAATTTCGTGTATTAGTCTTGAACTAATTAGCTAGATCGATTTCTTACAATGATATTTATATTATGCGATTGAATTGAACAGATTTGGGCCATTCGGAGTCGGGTACTCGTGGCAAGAGCGTGGTTTTGAGTTGAGTAGAGTAGTCGAGATAAGTGGCTTGCCCAACTCTATGTTGCTAAAATTCTATGTTGCACGGGCCATTGTTGCTAAAATTCTATTTTTCCTTCCATGCCATAAATCATTTCACTCTTATTTCACTGTTTAATGTGCTAATTGTGTAGTTTAGATTAAGGAGGAGCATGTCTACCTGTTTTACCTGAAATTCCTATTTGATACTATGTGCACCATGTTTAGTTAGTCCTATCATGTGTTTTGCTTGTGACTTTTCTCCTGAACTCTTTAAATAAACCTTATTCGGCATTCATTCACATTTCATATTTAAATTGGGACTACGGACGTATTCCGGGAGCTTTCTTCTTGTGCTGCATATTTAAATCGGGACTACAGACGTATTCCGGGAGCTTTCCCCATGTACTGCATAATCATCTGGAACTACGGGACGGTATCCAGGGAGATTCCATTTGTGATATATATTATGTTGAGCCGAGGATTAGCTTATTGTAAACCTATATTGTTTTTCTTAAACTGTTTACTGTAGACACTACCTATCTCTGGTACTTTTTTGAACTGACTTATTTAGAAATCCAGTAAAGCCTTGACCTGACCTCGTCACTACTTGACCGGGGTTAGGCTTGGCACTTACTGGGTACCAAATGTGGTGTACTCATGCTCTTTCCTGCACATGTTTTCGTTTGCGGATCCGGGTACGAACTATAAGCCTCGTGGTTAGTCGCTGCTGCTGATTCCATGAGACTGCAAAGTACTTCTGTCGCGTCCGCAGAATTCCCCCGAGTCTCCTTCCATTCTATCTTGTAGAGACGTTCTTATGTAATTTTCCAGCTTTTGTTAGAGCTTCAGTGGTGTTAGAAGCTTGTGACTGTTTGTGATATTATGGGTTTGGGGAAGTTATATTTTGTACGTGCCAAGTGGAGATGTTTCATTAGTAGATTTACTTTAGTCCGTCTTTATTTTATTGTTTCTATTTAATATCTTTTCCGTAATTAGGCTTACCTAGTCGTAGAGACTAGGTGCCGTCACGATGCCTTTCGGAGGGTAAATCGGGTCGTGACAGGATATCACATTGGTAGGCTATAGAAGTTTTCAAGTTTCAAATTGGATCAAGGAGAGCCTACAATTATTTCTCAAGCCAAGCTACACTTAGAATTTCGCCTAGAGCTTGGACTTGCAATTCAATACCTCATATCTCAAGCTGCTAGATTGACAAAGAGAACAGAATCGACGGCCCACAACAAACCTAGCTAAGATTGAGAATCACAAATGGCTCAACTGAACCACTCGATGACTATTTAAGTCAACACAAGAGTCTAAAGGTCACAACTAGAGCTATTTTATGCCAACAACTTCGTTTTTAACCATAAGGTCGAAGGTAAATGTGTCTGTACCAAGTGAAGCATGCTTGAGAAACTTTTATTCTTTACTACTATATTTTCCAAAACATAAAAGAAAACGGAGTCAATCCCTTAAGAAGGTTTTCATGCCATCCATCGTTGGGAAGAGCCACCCGGTTCACACAACATCCACCTTTGGAACGAACCGTGGCATTAAGAAAACCAAAGGCTTATTATCCACACAAGATGTAAAAAGAAGCTACTAAAGTAGATAAGAAGTTATACTACTAAGGCAAAACAAACTTAAGAAGTTATGAAGTAAACTACAGAAAGTAAAATGAATATAAGAAATGAAGTAAAGCGAATATATACATAAGGGAAATGAATATATACATCAAATGGGGAGAATGTATACATACCAAAGGGAAAATAAAGATAAAGGAAAAATAGTGTAATAGTTATTACATGCCAAATGTCAATGTCAATCAAAATAGACCACCCTCAAATGAAAATAAGCATTGTCCCCAATGCTAATAAAAAATAAGAACATGGAAGGGTAGAGAGTGAAGAAAACTCCCTATGTGGTCTCAGTCTGCATGGGGTCCTCATCATCCTCTGTCTCCTCTAACTACATGTCATCATCTCCTGGTCGAGGGAAAACTGGGTTGCTGAGCATCTGTATCATCTCCTCAGTAGTGTGTGCAGTCGCAACCGGCTCCTCAGACTGGCTGGCTGCTGCCTCTGATGCCTCTAGTACTGCTGTTGGTGCTGTCGGACTCATTGCTCCATGAGCAGGTCCAATGGAAGATCTCCGGCAAATGCAATATTTTTAATCTCTTTGTGCAGCTTCTCCATCGACTCATTTGATGCCTGAGACTTCTGCATCTTCTTGACATGTTTGCCCAAATCCTTAATGACCTTCACATGTGTCACTACAGTCTCTATAATGGCTTTCTGGTTGTCCAGAATTTTCTTCAATGTTTCCTCCAGTAATGAAGGTACCTGAGGCTCTGCTGGGGCTGGGGCTGAGGACTGTGCTGTAACAGCACTGGATATGGCAGTCAGCTTTGTAATAGATGCCTGCATCTAGTTGTTGAGACTCGTCAATGTCTAGGAGACTCGTAGCACAGTCTTAGGATAAGTAGATGAGGCCGGCACTGATAATGGCACTGAGTCTAGCAGAAGCATGTAATTCCAAAGATGAAGTTGGTATGGCTGCTATCCCGATGGAAGTACCAGCTGTTGTGGAAGGCTCAATAGCTAAATCAGTAACCACTACCGCTGGCTCCTCAGACTGAACAGTAGAAAGAGTAGCTTTACCCTTGAACTTAGGCTTGTCAGCTCCCTGGAAGTGGTACCGTGAGAAAGGCTTCTTTGTCTTTACCTCGACGTCATAATGCCTCGGTTCCACCCCTTGATCCTTGAGTGTGGCTGCATAGCCCCAGAATCAGACTAATGGGGTCTCTAATGTTGCATCAGTGCGGACAACACAAAAATGAGTGCGGACACACAAGTCCATTACGGACCGCACAATTTTGATTGCGGCCGCACAATTTTATTAATCATACTTGCCCTAAATCAAGGAGCTGCGGATCTCACAAAAATGTGTGCGGACGCATAATTTAATTATCATGGGCACTACATTACGATTTGCACAAGGCTTTTCACTAATTAGGCATGGATCTAGAAATTAAGCATTATTATCTACTTACCCACATCCCAATTAAGTGCAGATCGCACAAAAGTATGTGCGGCCACATAATTTGATTATCATGGGCACTGCCTTACGATTTGCACAAGGTTTTTCACTAATTAGGCATGGATCTAGCAATTAAGCATGATTAGCTACTTACCTAGGCCCCATTTAGTATTTAAGATGCTACCCATATGATGCTAAGCAATATTGACCATCTATTAACATTATTAGGCATGAACTTAACCCTAGATTAAAGAACTAAAACAAAGAAAAAGAGGAAGAATCTAAAGTACTAAAATTAATATACTAGAAATGAAGATGCAGGTGAGATTCAACACTGATGAAATGGGGGACGATTGAGAACAGTGGGGATATGCAATGTGCTAGCTTAGTTTTAGAGGTCAAAGTTCGTAAAGTGCAAAAAGATTAGAAAATACCTATTTATACTTTGACCCGTCTGGCCTAGAACTTACCTGAGTGCGACTGCACAATTTTGAGTACGGTCCGCACTCCTTACCTATTCGTTGAAGTGATGTTGTGGTCCGCACAAAAATGACTGCGGCCACAGGATTTGTGCGATCCGCACAATTTTGTGTGCGGCCGCAAATCATGAAGGAAATTTGACAGACCAAACTTCAGAGATCATGTATTTTTCATTTCCCAGTTGTGCGACTACATATAGAATTGTGCGGCCGCAGAGTGATTGTGCAGTTCGCATAATTCTTGTGTGGTCGGCACTGTTGCAACACTTAGCCAATTTTTCTTGCATAGTCCCTGCAATGCGAACCCATATTCCTGCATACACTTCAAAACCAGTTAGGACAAAACAATGTCTAATCTAACGAAGAAAATCAAGAGAATGAAAATCACATGGGTTGCCTCCCACGAAGCGTCTGATATAATGTCGCGGAACGATGTATGTTACCAACAATCACTTGAAATGGAGCAACTCCACAATGTGGCCATCATCAACCTTGCCAAGATAGTGCTTCATCCGGTGCCCATTGACTCTACCTACCTCACCATTCTTATTTTTTAGATCTAGAGCACCAAAGGGTGTTACATGTACAACTTCAAATGGGCCACTCCACTTTGATTTTAGCTTTCCCGGAAACATCAACAACCGATAGTTGAACAAAAGCACAAGATCACCTTCTTTGAATTCTTTGTTCCGAATATACTTATCATGTGGGTACTTCATATTGTCCTTATATAAGTACGAACTGGAGTAAGCATGGAACCGAAACTCATCAAGTTCATTCAATTGCTCCACCCTAAGATTTGCAGCTACATCCCACTCAAGGTTAAGCTTCTTCAACGCCCACAAAGCCATACGCTCAAGTTTTGAAGGTGACAAGCTTTCCTGAACACTAACCGATACAAGACATACCAATTGGTGTTTTGTAAGTTGTTCTATAAGCCCAAAGAGCATCGTCAAGTTTCTTGGACCAATCTGTCCGGTTGGCATTCACAGTCTTTGACAGAATACTCTTGATCTCGCGGTTGGAGACTTCAACCTGTCCACTTACTTGGGGATGATAGGGGGTCGACACTTTGTGAGTGACACCATACTTGGAGAGTAAAGTATCGAAAGCTTTGTTGAAACAGTGTGATCCCCCATCACTAATGATGGCCCTTGGAGTACCAAACCTTATGAATATGTTCTTCTTCAAGAAACCTACCACACTCCGAGCTTCATTGTTGGGCAAAGCCACAACTTCAACCCATTTGGACACGTAATCCACAACTACCAAAATATAGGTGTTCCCACATGATCTCACAAATGGACCCAAAAAATCGATGCCCCACACATCAAAAATATTAATCTCTAGGATGGTAGTGAAAGGCATCTCATTTTTCATGGAGATTCCATCGGCCCTTTGGCATTCATCACAATGCTTTAGGAGATCTCTAGCGTCCTTGTAAAGGGTAGGCCAATAGAATCCACATCTTAGCACCTTTGTAGTAGTTCTCGCTCCACCATGGTGACCACCATATGCGAAGAGTGTCAAGCTTCAAGAATACCCAATTGTTCTTCTTCTGGTACACATCTTCGGATAACACCATCAGTACAAATTTTTGAAGAGATATGGCTCATCCCAATAGTAGTCCAAGCAGTCCCGTTTGAGCTTCTTCCTTTTGTTTGAATAGAACTCATTCGGAACAATGTCACTCACAAGATAGTTGGCCACATCGGCAAACCATGGCATCCCAGTTATAGAAATGGAAAGGAGTTTTTCATCCGGAAATGAATCATTGATCTCAAGGCCATTATGTGGCATCCCCTCCTCCTCTAATCGGGATAAGAAGTCCGCTACTTGGTTTTCGGTCCCCTTGCAGTCTTAAATCTCAAGATCAAATTCTTGTAGAAGAAGTACCCACCGCATCAATATTGCCTTAGATTCTTTCTTGCTCATCAAATAACAAAGTGCCGCATGGTCGGTGTGAACAATCACCTTTGTACCCAGTAGGTATGGGTGGAACGTTTCCATAGCAAAGACAATGGCTAGGAGCTCTTTCTCAGTCACCGTATAGTTGACTTGGGCCTCGTTCATGGTACTACTAGCATAGTAGACTGGATGGAAGGTCTTGTTAATTCGTTGCCACATCGTTCGCATCGCGCATGAGCTCAAATGGTAAGCTCAAATTTGGTGCAGTGATAATAGAAGTGGCAGTCAACTTATACTTGAGTAGTTCAAATGCCGTCATACAATCTTCATTGAATAAGAACTTGGCATCTTTCTCTAAGAGTTTGCAAAAGGGGTTTACCACCTTAGAAAAATCATTGATGAACCGGCGATAAAACTCCACATGACCTAGAAAGCTCCTCACTCCCTTTACGGAAGTAGGGGAGGGAGTTTGGATATCACTTCAATTTTTGCTTTATCAACCTAAATACCATTCAGGGAAATCTTGTGACCGAGGACAATGCCCCCCTCGACCATAAAGTGACATTTCTCCCAATTCAACACCAAGTTAGTTTCCTCACAATGTGCCAATACCTTATCCAAGTTATCCAATCACTTTTCCAAAGAATCCCCCACGACAGAAAAATCATCCATGAAAACCTCAAGAAAGTCCTCCACCATATCGGTGAAGATGGCCATCATACCCTGTTGAAAATTTTTCAGTGCATTGCATAACCCGAATGGCATATGCGAGAATGTGAAAGTGTCATAGGCACAAGTGAAAGTGGTCTTCTCTTGGTCTTCAGAAGCAATAAGAATCTGTTAATATTCATAATATCCATCAACGAAGCAATAATAAGCACGTCCAACTAACTTATCCAACATTTGATCAAGAAATGGAAGCGGAAAATGGTCATTTCGAGTAACTTTGTAGAGCTTCCTATTTTCCATGCACACTCTCCACCCGATGACAGTTCTTGTGAGGATCAATTCATTTTTGTCATTTGTTATCACAATCATTCCCCCTTTCTTTGGGACACATTGCACCAACGAGGTCCACGAACTATCGAAAATAGGGTAAACAATCCCAGCTTCCAACCACTTAATGATCTCTTTCTTCACTACCTCTTGCATGGCCTCATTCAATCGTCTTTGATGTTCCATGGAAGGTTTGGAATCCTCTTCCAAAATGATTTTGTGCACGATTGAGGACTTTATTGGGGGAGTCTTCCAATTTTTCAGATCCAAGGAATATTTTCAGGGATCATACGTATATGATCCCATTCCTTGAAAATCATTGACACATTCTACAAAGCCTTTCTTTTCATCCTCATCATGATTCAATAACACAACTTCTAAGGTATCTTCAACACTTCGGCACTTGTGTCATCAACAATTACTTCGGTCACAAGATCCACAAACGAACACACTTCGTTGCTATTTGGTTGCCTCATTTATTTACAAACATGGAAAACCACTTTTCCATTGCCCACCCTGAAGGTGAGCTCACCAGCTTCCATAAAAACTAAGGCATTCCATGTAGCAAGGATATGTCTTCCCAAAATTTTTGTCACTTCATAGTCCACCTAACAGTCAAGTATCAAAAAATTTGTGGGTAGTATGAACTTGTCGACCCGAACTAACACATCATCAATTATCACCAATGGCCTTTTCATTGTCTGGTCCCCATTTGCAACCTCATGGATGTGGGTCTTGGTTTTCCAATCCCAACATTTTTAACATATAATAGGGCCTCAAGTTAATGCTTTCCCCCAAGTCATATAAAGCTTTGGCGAAATCGGCACTCCCAATAGTGCACGGTATTGTGAAAGCACTGGGGTCTTCCAACTTTGGATCCATGGAGTGCATAATATCACTCACTTGATGTGTCATTTTGATCGTTTCACAGTTCATTGATCTCTTATTTGTTACCAAATCCTTCATGAACTTAGCATATCCCGACATTTGTTCTAAGGCTTCAACCAACAAAACATTTATGGACAAACTTTTCATCATATCAATGAATTTCTTGAACTGATTCTCATTGTTTTGCTTTTCTAGTCTTTGAGGATATGGAGGAGGAGGCTTTGGCAAGGGTTCCTTGGCCTTTTGCACTATCGGATCCGATATGTCTATTACATGCTCCCTAGACGGTTTCCCATCATTTTGTGTCTCCTCCACACTTTCATAAATTTCTATCTTCACCTCTTCATTATATTGCACATCATTGCTTGGTATTTCATCATCTTGAACCAACGTATCATCATTCACATTTCTTCTTTAGTCTGAGGTACTAGCAACTCCACCTCTCCCACTTCTTCTTGTGACGGCCATTGCATGCCTAGTATTGTTCCTACCCTTTGGGTTCACCACCGTATCACTAGGTAGTGCCCCCTTAGGGAGAGTATTTAAATCTTGAGAAATTTGGCCAAGTTGAACCTCCAAATTGCGGATAGAAGTGTTGTGGGAGGCTAATTGGGCATCAGAGTCGATGTTTTTCTCCATCATTTTCTTAAACATATTTTCAATCCGTCCCATTTCACTATTGGTAGAACTAGGACCTTGCGACGGGTGCGGAGACGAGTTGTTGATACATCGGGGGCCTTAGAAAAACCCGACCCCCGATCTCCTTGATTGCTATTGTTCCAACTCCCTTGATTATTGTTGCCTCCCAATTGCTTTGATTATTGTTGTTCCCCTAATTTCCTTGGTTGTTGTTGTTGCCACCACTCCAATTTCCTTGGTGACCTTGGTTGTTCTAATTTCCTTGGTTTCCTTGTGATCTCCATTGTTGTTGATTTGGAGCATTGCTTCTTTGACCTTGATAATTGTTCACATATTGAACCTCTTCATCTTTCTCATCATATGAATCATCTTGATTATACCCACTACTACTTTGCTCAAATTGTTTTGGATGGTTTTGTACTTGTTGTCCTCGTAGACGTCTTTTATTCACCATCATGTTCACCCCTTCCATAGAATTCACCTATTTCGGCCCTTGACCCTATTGAAGTCTAGCCTTGGCCAATTGGTTCATGGTGGTTGTCAATTCCGCAATAGCTTTCCCATGATCATATAGCTCCTTGTGTAGGTGAATAACATTAGGGTCATCCTGAGGAACATTGGCTCTACTTTTCCACGCCGAAGAAGTGTCCGCCATCTCATCAAAGATTTCCCAAGCTTCAAAATAAGGCGTGTTCATGAAGTTACCCCCGACAAGTTGATTTACCACACACTAATTCGTTGTGTTCATCCCCCTTATAGAAGATCTGTTGGATCATGGCCTTGGTCATATCATTGTTCGGGAACTCTTTGACCATGGTACGATATCTTTCCCAAATCTCGTGTAATGGCTCATTGGGATCTTGCTTGAAAGCTAGAATTTCATCCCTTAATGTAGTCATGTGCCTCGGAGAGAAGAATTTGGCAATGAACTTCTCGGCCAACTCATTCCAAATGTGGATGGAATGATTGGGCAATCTCTTTAACCAGTCCAAAGCCTTTCCCCATAGAGAAAGGGGAAACAGCCTTAACCGCAATGCCTCCTCGAAAACATTTGTTTGCTTGCTCCCCCAACAAGTATCAACGAAACCCTTGAGATCCTTGTAGGCATTTTGGTGTAGTTCCGGTGAAGAAACCCCGCTGCTCAAGCAGTGTAAGCATCACGTTAGTTATTTGAAAGTCGTCCTCCCTAATCCAGGGCGAGACTATTACACTTGCATAGAAAATCACCAACACCCATTGCACTGCTCTTGGTGGAGGTGGGGGAGGGTTTGTGTGGTCGGCCTCGCCTATTTACTTGAGGCTCGAGATGAACCTCATCCATTTGATCATCATCTACCTCCTCGCCCAATGGTATATTTTCGAGGGGCTCGTTGTTAAGAGCCATTTCGTACCGAAAATAAATTCACAAACAAAATTAGTGACATGGAAGGAAAGAAAGATAAAACAAACAAATACCTAGATATATAGCTAAATCCGTTTAACTCCCCGGCAACAGCGCCAAAAGTTGATCTCGGCCATTTCCACATCACAATTAAGTAGCGAGCAGTCGATGCAATAATAAACCCAACAAAGGTCGGGATCGGATCCACATGGAGTCAGAATATGGGATTAGGTGTATATCTAAGTTAATTGCAATTTTTGGCTCCAATTACACTTCCACAAACTTGATTGGTGTTCTACTTTTATTTTACTCTATTGTTTGCAAGTATAAAATTAAGGACAATATTTTTGATTTTGAGTTTTTCAAATGATTAAAGGGACTAGGGTTGTGACTTCTACATAGGTGGTTATCTAATGGGTTATAAATTCCAGGGCAAGTTTGATTAGTTGGGGTTGTAATATAGCAATCACAATCGAGTACTCACTCTATACCTCTCGGTAGTTTTAGTGATTTTACCCTATGGGTATTTGCATAATACAAGTGATCTTAGCTCAACTCGGGTATTGCTATCTCTAGGTTTAACCCTTTAATTGGGGCTATCAATTTCTTGAGTTCACCCCAATTCCTTGTTAGCCAAGATTTACTAGGCTTAGTCCCTGTTTCTCAAGTAGAGACTAAGTCATTTAGGCATGAATCAATGTTTGCAACCATTAATTCTTGAGTTCTAAAAAGAACTAGGCTAAATATCACTAACCCAATCACAAACAAGCCCTAAATTAAACACCCATCAAATACCCACACTAGGGTTGGGTCACAACCCTAGCTAAAGATTTAGCTACTCATGAAAATTACAGAAATTAAAGAAGAAATAAAGATAGAATCCATAATATTTGATTATAGGATGAAAATCTAGTGTTTAGAGACAAATCCAGCAGAAAATTGCCAAAAGCAGTAAGGGAAAATGAAACAGGTGCTCCTCTATGACGTAACTTAACCTAAAAATGACAAAAAGTTCTATTTATACTAAGCTGAAAATATCTGACAAAAATGCCCATACGGAGGTTATGCGGCCGCATAATTCTGAGTGCGGCCGCACAATTCTAGTGTGATCCGCATTCCTTGAACTTGAGCTCTGGCTTTTGCTGGAATTTTATGAACCGCACAATTTTGAGTGTGGCCTCGATCTAGATTATGCAACCACATAAAAATTATGCGGTCCGCACTCCTTGACTTTGGACTTGAACCCAGCTCTCTGATTCTTCACTTCTACGGACCGCACAATTGTGAGTGCAGCTGCACTTCACATGCTGCGGCCGCACAATTTTGATGTTGTCCGCACATCTTTACTTTCTCAAACTTCAGTTTCTGAACCTCTCTTCTGCGAACGCACTACAATTATGTGGTCCGCACTGTTGGCCTTCTTGTTCACTTTTGACTCTTTTATGAATATTTTGATTCCTTTGGATCATATTGCAAAATTCCTGTAAGCAAATACATTTCATTAGTTTTCGGAAATACCTTTAAGCATTTTGACCTAAAAAAGAAGTAAAAGAGAGAAAAATAAGTGGTCAAAATCCATACTTATCAGTAGGCGCAACTGCTGAGGACACTTTATGGTGAACTGCATTCCAGGTTATGCATCGCAGGCCACTGAGTCTTCATGGTACTATTTACTTTATCCTATCTTATTTACACTTCGGACAAATGTTGTATCATTATTGTATTCCTTAGTAAATGTTTATGCACTTGTGATACCGGATTTTGGGATAAGCTAGTTGTTGCTTAAGGATTTATATATCATTATCGCCTTTCATTTCTTTTATAAACTACTACTTATATACGTTCCCGTGGATTTAAAAGTGTAAATTTCCTTCCTTAATAAAATTTATGATTTGAAAAGTAATAAAATGAGAAATTAATGTCATAGTTCATCGTTGGCTTGCCTAACAGTGACATTAGGCGCCATCATGACCTATAATGGGTTTTGGGTCGTGACAGCTTGGTATCAGAGCATTAGGTTCACTTAGGTCTCACGAGTCATCAGCAAGTTTAGTAGAGTTGCGGATCAATACAGAGACTTCTGTACTTATCTTTGAGAGGCTACAGGGTTGTTAGAATCACTTCCCTTCTTGATTCCTCTTCGTGCAGTTAGATTCCATTGGAGCTTATGCCTTCATTTTCTTCCTACTCAATCTTATGTGACGAGGAGCGCTTGTTATCAATTGGGTATCAAGGAGTTGTAGTGGTACTGCAGGTGTGGTGCGGGATGTTTCTCCCTGCGTATTCAGGCATGCTATTGTCGTCGTCCTATGGAAGGGTGTTTTGTTGTTTTAGTCCTGTATTAGTATTGCATATGGTTTTGAGGATATGCAAGGATTGCTATGATGTTCATGAGTGGTTATCGTGCAGTGTGGGTGTGATGGTAGGATGCTTGTTTATGTGTCGAGAAGTAGGAATTGAGAAGAATGAATCTTTGTGGGTTCTATATTTATGTGATGGTAGCTTAAAGTTTTTGGGGGAGCCCACCGTCTACGATTGGATCGCGTGGTTGTCTGCTATTGTGGTTTCTGGTTATCGGTGCATTGGAGGATCATTTATGACTAAGAAAATAAAATATTAGGGGTAATTCGGGCAAAGAGCTTGCTGAACGTGTGCTATATTTTGCCTTATCGATTCATGTGTAGGTTATGGGAAGAGTTTGAGTTTATGCTTCTTGTGGATCTGAGGTACATGGAAAAGAATTTATCCGGTTGCTTCTTTGGGAGTGATCATGCGCTAACAGAGCGATGGAGTTTTATTATATTCGGGACCAGGTTAGAGTGGGTGACTCTCAATGGTAGTTCTAATGGGATCAAGGATGTAAGCGCGATGTCTAAGGATTTTGGGTTCATTGTGTGGATGAAGACAGAGATTTTGCAGTAGAGTGTGAAGAATACTTAGGGAATTTTCTATATTATCATCGGGTCTGTGGTACAGTGTTACAGAAATGGGAGAAACGGATTGAAATTCGCGGAAGGTCTTTCAGAATGGGTGTACCAGTTGGAGATGCTATTGTGTACGTGAGGAGGGTATGGGATGGTTCATGGGTACTGAAATTATGGGGTCTCATGATTCGGGTCACTCGGGATGAGTGGTGATTGAGTTTGTCATGTTTTTGGATGGAGTTATTATTATCTCTAAGGCAAGTCAAGAGTAAATTGGAAGAAGTTGGTCGGTTAGTAATTGTTTGAATCAAGATGATTGTGGCAATGATCAGCTCCTTCGGCGTGTTATGTTATACATGTAGATTATGGTTGTACGTGCGGGCTTAAAAACCACCATAATTAGATTGATTTAGGAGGCGTTTGATTCAAATGGCCTTGTTATGTGTAAATGGATCCCGGAAGAATTATGGCACTTTAGACCACTACTTGAGGTTTGTATTTTCTGCGATTATGGGAATTCAGCTGCGTTTTGCAATGGTTCTTCTTATATGAGTTAAGTGAAATGGTTCTATCCAATGAAGTGTTTATTCTACTAGTAGCTCAGGGGTTATGATGAATTCTTCTACTCTCACGTAGCGGCAAGATAGATGCAGTGAGCGGTATGGAAATTTGAAGTTGAGGATCAGGTTACAATTCAGTTTTGTTAGGGATGTCCCGAGCTCGGAGGAGCAGGGAAAAGGCTTCAGAAGTCCAGAGTAAGATGGAATTATCTTAGTGTGGCCTGAGAATGTTTTCTTGTGTAAGAGGCTTTGTGTATTGAATTGCGGATTCTTGATTTGCTTTACATAATTAGTATGATTAGTGGTATGGAGGTGCATAATTTGCTACCCGGTGCGGATGATCGTGGGAGTGTACCCAATTGAAAAATTGTATGAGCGTGACATGTTAGTCACCTGATTGTTAAATATGGAAACCAAGTATGGAGATTATGGTATTATCACTAATGTGAGAGTTTATGCCTAGAAGAAACTTTATTCCTTTGGTTGTGGACTGTGAGTGTCTGTTTCGGATTGGACGGTTGCTCGTGTGTTTCATGAATAGGGCCATTGTGGATCATTGAAAGGTTGTAGGCCTAGCATGGGGTGATCGAAATCAGCTTGGGATCCATTGGTGCGTCTAATGTGAATGTGTGATCTAGCATGGGGTGATCGACATAGCATTGCTTACGAAGGAGTCTTTGGGCATTGGATGTTATCCCCGTCATCAGCTATTCCATGTAATACTCTATTGCTCCAGATGAGTTGTGAGATGGCTTGATTATTCGCTCATGTGTTGTGATCTCATGTAGTTTGTGGTGTTATATGAGAAGGATGGCTCTCGATATGGAGGTCATTTATTTCACCTTATTCGTGCTTGGTTTTTGTAGCGTATGGCACTATCTGTCTTCCCAGGGCTTGTATTATGTACTTGGCGTGCTCGTGGTCAATATTCAATCATTCATAAGTATAAGCACTACGACTTAATGGGTGTTTCCTTATTGATTGTTTTGTGGATCGGGTGGCACACAACCACGGGTATGTTGTATGGATCGGGTTGCGCGCCGCAATAATGTCATATTCGGATCGAGTTGCGCGCTGCAACAGTAAGATTTTAACTACGGTTCTTCATACTTATTTGTGTGCCTTTTTTCTTATCTTTAAGATGGAACCATAAACATCGACTTGATCTTTTCATTCGTTATGCAGGCTGGGTACTTCCTTGCTAGTGTTCGCTTTTCTTTATGAGTCATATTCGGGTTGTATCTTGTTGGCACATTGATGGCGTCATATAAGATTTTCGATGGTGTTTAAGGTAGCCTGTTGCCCGAGCAGCCTGTACTGGGTGAGACGAGATTATTGGACCTGAGATAAGTGAGATCAAAGTTAAGTAGGTTATAGAAAGAGAAAATATCGTTATTCAGTTCAGAGTGAGGCAATGGTGCTTATCAGGTGAAGAGACCGCGTGATTTATTGTTTTGGTAGCTGGTTATTAGTTTCTACACATATCTTTCATTGTTGCAGTATTGTGAGGATTGAAGCCGGGCTTATATGTGTTATATGGTATACTACAAGCCTTGGGTCAGTGAATTTGCTGTTGTTGGGCTTTGAGGAGGTTGCCTTGGGCAAATGAGTTACGTGGTGCATTGTGTGATGTCACCATGGGTGCATGATTATGTGTGAGTTCGGCGTGTGCAGATTGATACGGTGTTCGTATGTTAGAATAAGGTCATCTAGAGAAATTCGGAGGTTGGAATTTGGTTCTAATGCTTATTGACTAATAAGAGGGAGGGTCTTCAGTCTTGCTCGAACTAATGTGCTCAACTGGGTTGTGGTGGCACGGGTAGGTTAGGGAAACTCCGGGGCAGTTCTTGGCACGTTCAAGGACGAACATATGTTTATGTGGGGGAGAATGTAACTGTCATGACCCAAAATGATGGGCCGCAACGGGCACTCGGTATCTTACTCAACTGAGTACCAACATAACGTATCTTTTAATATCATACTATCATAATCAAATTAGACGGAAAGGTTGCCGTGAGATAACTAGAATAAAGCATGTAATACCAAGTTATTCATAAGACATACGGGCGTATAAGACCAAAATGATCACTCGTACACTGAACATAGGCCGGCAAGGCAATACAATCTTTCAGGTACATGACATATGTCTACAAGCCTCTAAGAGTATATAAATATTATAAAGGTCGGGACAGGGCCCTACCATACGAATCAATACATGTCCAAATCATACTGACCAAATAAGCAACTCTGGAGCAAATAGAGTGCACCAACACCTTCCGCTGAGCTTATAGCCTTCTTGGAGGACTCTCTACCTGTCTATCGGGACCTCCAGGCATGAAATGCAACGTGCCCATGCAAAAAGGAACGTCAGTACAAATAATGTAACGAGTATGTAAGGAATGAAAATCAGTAAATAATCGACATGAGACACACATGGATTAAAAGACACAACATGTATGTCTGAATAGCTTTGTGAATCATTTAATGTTTATAATGTCATTCATATGTGTATAAATGTCATACCATGCATATGTATATGTGTTCATAACATCATTAAGCCTCTGAGGGAATCCCATCATATCATCTCGGTCAATGTGGTCAAAATCATCAACGTATAGCAGTTGATCAGGTGGTAGTGCATATATAATATCGTAACATTTTCCCATATACCATATACACACACACACACACATACACACACACACACACACACACACACACATATTAAACGCCATTTGGTCATGGATCAATGTACATGTATAAATGAATGCAATCCATGAGAAGTATGTCAATAAAATCTCTTGGAACATCATAAGACCTTTATGCCTTTGATTATTATCATGAAATAAATTTCATCAACTTATGTATTTTCTGAGACCCATGAACAGATGATAGAATAATAAGATACATGGGGAAATAAAGAACATAGGTACCTCTAGTATTTCTATAAATAGAGTTATTTATGAAAGTAGTACATTTTCTCTTTTCATTTGTATTGTATGGATCATGCCAAAAGGAAAGAAGGGATAGTCTTAACATACCTGAGTCGATTCTCTTGACATTCCCTCTAACACACATCAATTGCGATAAAACACATAACGACGAGATCGAAGTTGGGAAAATCTGTATTATATTCTTGAGAAAGATTGTACCGTGCTCTCTTAGAATTGCAAATCTCGGTTGCTATTATGCGATAATTTCATTTTGTGGCTTAGTCTTGTCCAATGACCCCTTAAATGTGCCACCTAATTACATGAAATAAGAGTCACAATTTTGGCTTTGATGAAGACTCCATTTTGCTGTCACGTTTGTTAATGCTTATCCACCAATCTCTTGATTATCTTGTTAATCTCCCACTAACCAATAATTAACCAATTACCTACATAATTAAGAATTATCTCAAATTACTTAAAATACTACTCACTTTTAACACACTTTATACTCTTACTATCATGGTCATGTGGTACCTTATATGAAACTAGTCCATAAATGAGGTATTACAGCTTGGACAGTATTTTATCTCAAAATGTCAAATTTCGCCGAAACTCATTTTATTCGATTCGCTTACCCTTTCACCTTAACGAATTTACTTACCACTTGCTTCAAATAGCATAATACTAATAATCTCATTGCCGAGCATGCAACAATTAACTTACGACGACACTTTAATGTACGAAAATGCGGGATGTAACATCTCATTTTTGAGCTTTCATTAATTTACGTATGGCGTACTTTCACGTACGAAAATATGGGGTGTAACAGTAACGATTCGGCTGATCGTTTTGAGCTCTAGCACATTGTTTGGCGGTTTGAGGCCTTGAGTAGCTTCACTTTATGTATTATGACGTGTACACGTAGTCGGAATTTAATTTCGGGAAGTTCGGAGTGGTTTCGGAAGGAAAATTCTCGATTCGAAAGCTTTTAAGTTGGAAGGGTTGACCAAGGTTTGAATTTTGAGTAAAAAACCTCGTAATCAGAATTTGAAGGCTCCAATAGGTTTGTATGATGATTTGGGACTTGGGTGTACGTTCGGGTTGAGTATCGTGTCGTCTGGGAGCATTTCGGCGTCTATTATGAAAGGTTGGCATTTTGGAAGTTTAAGAATTTCTTAAGTTTGATTTGAAATGAATTTTGGTCTTATCGATGTCCGTTTGGAGTTTCGATCCTTGGAATAGGTTCATATCGTGATTTTTGGTCTGCACGCAAAGTTTGGCACCATTCCGGGATGTTTGAGCATAATTCGTACGCGTTCGGCGAAGCTGGAATGTTTGAAAGTTTAAAGAACGGTTTCGATCGTTGATTCATAGTTATGATATTTTTTGGCGTGATTTGAGGCTTCGACTGAGTTCATATTGTGTTTTGGGTTGTGTTGGTATGTTTGGATAGGGTCCCGGGGGCTTCAGGTTCGAAACAAATTGAAAACGAATTGAAACTTGGAATTGAGGACCTGTTGTTGCTTGTGAAATTTGTTGTCATTCCACATGCGGAAGGAGTGGAAGAGTTGCGTTCACACAGGTGTGTAGGGGCCACCGCAGGTGCGATTTTGGTGGACGGACCTGGAAGTGCAGGTGCAAAGAAAATTTCGTACATGCGAAGCTGCAGATGCGGAGAGGTGCTCACAGAAGCGGAAGGAGTTGGGCAAGACTCAAGTCGCAGAAGCGGAAGGACTCTACATGTGCGAGTGCGCAGGAGAAAAGTTTGGACCGTAGAAGCAGTCGCGCAGGGGAAGATTTGGGTTCGTAGAAGTGGTTTTTCCTGGAGTTAGGGAGAACTACACCTACAATGGATTTGTCCACATGTGTGGCTAGTGGTCTGCTGGTGCGAAAGTCGCTGGGCAGTGGTTCTTTTAATTCGAGACTTAGATCTCATTTCTCTACTTTTTCTCTTGGGTGGCCGAATTCGGGGAGCTATTTTGAGGGGGGATTCATCATCCAATACAAGGTAAGTAATTTCCCACTTGTTGAAAGATAAACATACGGTTTTTATGTGGATTTAAGGATGAAAATTTATGGAAATTGTGAAATTTTTGTAGGAAACCTACAATTTGATATTTTTAGATATTGACCACAAAATTGGACATGGAATTGAGAATAAATTATATATTTGAGTTCGTATGTTATAGGTAATGTTTATCTTCAAAAGTTTCGGAATCCGAGCACGTGGGCTCGAGGGTTGACTTTATGGACTTTTCGAGCCGAGTTGGGAGGTGTTATAAATTAATTAATTATGGTGGTGTAGTATATTTTTGTTGTTGTTCATTATTGTTTGACTAGCTATGAATCGACAGACATCGGTTTGTGGTGTTAGAGTGGCGTTGGAGCCGGTTGTAGAACATCGGAGCGAGGTAGTCTCATGTCTAACCTTGTGAGGGAAAACTATCCTCCTAGGTGATATAATTATTATATTCTACTAGTTGTTGGTGCTACGTACGTATGAGGGATGAGAGCACGTACGTAGCTAAAGTATGTTTATGTCCGGTAGACTTATGACTTTATCATGTAATATGTGAATTATTTGAACTCGCTCTGCTGGCTTAATTAATTGAATTTACAATTGAAACTGATTAGGAATTTTATATATATATATGTTAGGCCGAACCTTATTACCTTGAGTTGTCGGCAAGTTATTTGAGAAATGCTACGGGTTATATTCACTTTGTGCTCATGTACTGTGTTACAAGAACGTGTCTCGTAATTCGATAAGTTCCTTCCTTTCTTGTGGAGCGGGCTGAAACCCTCGGCAGTATAATAGATGCATCTATGGTTTGTGCCGCTCTACCCTTGGCAGTGTACATATTATTCTGGATGGGGCCAAACGACCTCGGCGTGATCGTACGTTATATCGCTGGCATTCGAATATTCACGAGATCTCTCTTCCACTGATGTTTGGCATTTTATATGGTATTCCTTATACATTTGATACCGACGCTTGATACATCTGAGTTGTTGAGGTAGAATACAAGACTGAGAAATTCATATTTTTAAAACTGATTTTTGGAAGATTAGGTAACTTATAGATTTACCCCATTATTGTTGCTTTGTATCTGCTTATGATTTACTATATTGCTTTATTGGACCTCCAGTAAGTGTCGATGTCGACCCCTAATCACTATTTCTCCGGGGTTAGGCTAGATACTTATTGGGCATGCATTGATTTACGTACTCATGCTGCACTTCTCCACTAAATGTGCAGGATCCGACATGTTCATCTGGTGGTCATCTGGGCGCGGAGGCCCGACTATTGAGGATACTTTATGGTGAGCTGCATTCCATGCTACATCACAGCCCACAGAGTCTTCATCATACTATTTACTTTATCATTTCTTATTTAAACTCCATACAAATGTTGTATTATTATTGTATTTCTTAGTTCCTTAGTAAATGCTCATGCACTTGTGATACCGAATTTTGGGATAGCTAGTTGTTCTTTACGGATTTATATATCATTTTCTGCTTTCATTTCTTTTATAAACTACTACTTATGTACGTTCCCATGGATTTAAAAGTATAAATTTTCTTCCTTAATAAAATTTATGATTTCGAAAGTAATAAAATGAGCAATTAATGTGATAGTTCACCATTGTCTTGCCTAATGGCGACGTTGTGTTCCATCACAGTCTATAGTGGGTTTTGGGTCGTGACAGCTTGACTAACTGCAGAAAAGTTAGGACTAATATTGGTGAGGTGTGCTGGGCCATGACTGTAGTGGATCGCTAAGGCAACACATGAAGATTTCAATAGCAAGCTATTGTGATGGACCTTCCCCCTTAAATATTGAGTTAATATCGCGCGACTTGATGACTCACACGTCATATTAAACTGATAAGAACAGATATTACAATTGATCTTAGCCAAAAGGCCGAGAAAGGTATGTTTTTCCATGTTTTGCTTGAGCTCTTTTAAATCTCATTTATTATATAGGAGCTCTCCTCCGATCGATGTGGGTTAAGATCTTTTATAATAGTAACTATAGTATACTGCATTTATAGTTTTATACCAGGTTCATCCCCTAGAGATTAGCCTGATTTAGGAAGACTTAAAACTCAGTCTCTAGTTCTTGTTTAAGATACTGTAGTAGCAGTTGATGTATTTTTTTCATATATATAATGATTCACAAATTTCTGATTTGTTTTAAAAGTTTAACGCATTTTGTAGACGTAAAGACCATTAATTAGTCTTCATTCAAGAAATAGTAACAAGGAAAAGGTGCCTAACTGAAAAAAACTTTAAAGATACGAGTGATCTCTTGCTTTAGAATTTCGATACGAGTGGGCCTAAAATAGTAGATTTGTACAGGGTAAATTCGGTTCATATTAAATGATCAAATGATGAAGTGACACGTGAAATCGGAGCACACAAAAGATGAAGCGAGGGGAAACCGAAACCGAGGACAACAACTTCAGTTGGCACCGGGTAAATCATGAAGGGAACATTGTCAACGAGAGAAAACAAATACTAGTCGCCAGATGACATTCAATGAAGAATATTCCTCTATATTAAATATGCAATTGTAAAATAGAATTTTGGCATTCATGACCTGCTGTACATATTCATCAACGGTGCCCATTATTGTCATTTAAGAAGGGCTTGATCCTAGAAACTTGTTCCCTAGGTATAACTATAAATAGTGGCTTGAACAACCATTGTAACAACTAAAATCACTAACAAACTTATGTGACACACTGTTCCAAGCTAAATATTACCTTTTATTTTCAGTCTAACATTATTGCTCCTTCAGAAGCCTTGCTCCCAGAACCAATCAATCTGCTATTTTATCTTTATTACATGGCTGAGTTTTGCATTTTATTTAATTCATTTATTATTTTTGGAATCAAATCAATTCGCTTGTCTATAAACCACGCTATAAATTCAACTATAATGTTTTACGGGTAAATAGTTTGGCGCCCACCATGGGGCTTAGACAGCTGCATAATTGAGTTGATTCTTGCATCTATCACTAACCTATTTGATTCATTGTTTCTTAGAAAAAATCATTTAAAAAAATGGCAGCTAATGATGTTATCATCAAACATAATATGGAGGCACAAGAAAATCTGCCTCAACACGAGGATTCAATCAGTGACACCCGCAACGAGGAGGACGTAGCGAATGCTGGTTCATGGCGCGCAATATCTCCAACATGTACGTGAGGCGACTCATGATGATGCTGAAGACGAGCACGTTGCAAATACAGTGAGGATCTTGAGAGAACAACAAAAATCCACTATAGGCCATCTCCCATGGCAAGACCAGGCCATGACAAAACTAAGTGAGGCATTGTTAGGTGCTTCCAACAACGCGAATGGAAGACGCCCTATTCCTCCCGGTGCTCCCGCAAATTAAATGGCACAAAGGGTTGACAACAAAACCTCAAAGGGTAAGGTCAGCTTCAATGAGACCGAAGGGATCAGCAGCGGATCCGGTAATAACAATAGTAATGATCCCTTCAGCACCGAGCTTATGCTGTTTATGAAGGAAATGAACGAGCGGATGTGCGGATCCGGTAATAACAATAGTAATGATCCCTTCAGCACCGAGCTTATGCTGTTTATGAAGGAAATGAACGAGCGGATGTGCGGATCCGGTAATAACAATAGTAATGATCCCTTCAGCACCGAGCTTATGTTGTTTATGAAGGAAATGAACGAGCGGATGGACCGGAACGCGAAAGAAATCCACGCTCAAATAGACCGAATTTCAGGCGCCCTACTAGTGCTGAAGGGCCCAGACTCAAAGAGGTACTCCCAGTTTCTATTCAAACCGAGCACAGCACCATAGTTGATTCCAAAGAAGGTCAAAATGTCAGACGTACCGAAATATGATGGGACTTCGGACCCTTAAGAGCACATCACCACCTATACAACGGTAGTGAAAGGAAATGACTTGCTGAAGAAGTTCAGAGAGACCCTAACAAAGGGAGCTTAAACTTGGCACTCCCTCTTACCTGCACACTCAATAGATTTCTTTGAGATACTCGTAGATTCTTTCATCAAGGCCCATGCCAGGGCCAGGAAGGTCCATGCTCGAAGGCGGACATACTTAGAATTATGCACTGAGAGTCCGAGTTGGTGGGTGAATTCAGGATCAGATTTCATAAAGAAAGAATGCTACTACTGGTCGTGCCAGATGAAGGGGCAGTTGAGGCATTTACTAAAGGGTTGAACCCGAGAAGCTCCGACGCCTCCCAAAACTGAAAGAAAGCTTGCTCGAGTTCCAGGAAACTACACGGGTAGATATCCATAACTGTTACGAATCAAAGATAAGAATAAAAGATGATCAGCCCATATTCACGTACGTTGTCTCATGCCATAAGTTACTCGATGTAAACATGAGAAGAGATTATCTTTGAGATGATAATAAGTTAATCATATTGATCTTAAATGATACAATAGTGTATAAGAGTGATTAACACGTATTAGAAGTTAAACGAATCAAGGATATTGTAACTCATATTTTTGGGTAAACCTAGGGGTGCTTGATATTCTCAAGAAGTTGTGTTTTAAGGTATATGAATCACATAATATCCGTATCATAGTCTTGAAGTCAAACGAGTTATGATACAAAAGTCGACAAGAGTTGTCGCAACTTAGGTTCATAGTTTTACTTAAACTTTAGGTCAAATGTTATTAAGCTTTTCTCCCAATATACTTGGAATTACAGGATGATATACCCACCAAATTTAATATCTATGAGTCTAGTTTCCAACTCATTAAACCTCTTATCAATATGACATTGGAGTAGAGATATATAGACATTTTCGCGAGACATCACAAGCTTCTAGGTCAAAAGTAGGTTGGTCACCTACTTGGTTAAATGATAGCCCAAAAAGAGGCAATTTCGGGTCATCCAAACAGCCCATTAAAAGTATTATCTCCTGAAATATATCCCTCATTATATTTCACAAATAACCAGACCTAAACCCCTGCAAACTTCCTCCCAAAAGTTATCCACAAACCCTAATTGATTTTCCCTCTCTTTCAAGTTCAAATTGGGGCTAAACCCTAGAGTTTGAAGAACCAAGATAAGAGCTGAGTTATCCAGCAAGTAAGGTGAGTTTACTTCTCTCTTTCATCCATTTTTTTATGCTATAAATTCATGGTAATTCGTTTTATACTTGTAATAATTCACGGGACGGTGATCAAAAGCCGTGAGTTCGAGTTATTCACTTGTAGCGGACTGTTTTGCGGACTGTTTTGTGTTGCTGTTGGGTTGCGTATTTTACTACTGTATTGTGGAGTTTTGGATGAGGAAGGGTGTGGAGAAAAATTATATATATTTAGGGTTGTGGGATGATCGTTCGTTGTAACATTTCCGGGTCGTTTGACACAACTATGGTGGTCGTCTTATGTATGAAGTTATTAGGTTGTGTGTGGACTGTTTTGGGAGGCTCAATTTGATTATTATAGATGTTGTTTGGGCTGTTTGGTAATTTTGTTGACTTGTATGAAGTCATATATATAGGGGAGTTGCTGTCCGTTTCATCGTAAAATAGGTTGTGGTCGATACACAATAGTTATGAAGCTTAAATGATAATGATAGTGTCGTTTCTCTTATTGTAGACTAAGGAGTCCTGACAATTGCATAGCTTGAGATTGGGGCAGTATATACAAGGTATGTGAGACTATCCTTTTCCTTCTTTTGCACGACTCCGATTGTACATAATGCAATGAACGAGCTTCCAAAGATACTCTACTCTTAGAAGCTAGCAGTACTTGCATTGTTTCCCTTCTTATGGAACAACTGATGTTGAGGTTGCTCCTATTATTCATATGTTATCAATGTTGTTGGTACTTCCTGATTCTTATAATATTCTTGATGAACAGTTAGTCCTAATAATGTGTACGGAGAATATTGACCTTACGTCACTCCGAAATGTTCAGAACATGATTCCAATGAGTCCTACATGCATTATATATATGTATCTATTTTAGTCTACCGAGCCACACTATAGTCGGCGGGGTATGGAACCTATTGTGCAGCCACTGATCAGTTGGGTTTACCAAGTCCTCTTTAAGGCCGGGTATGATATGATGGTGATGATGCCCACAGAGGCGGATGTTGATACGATAATGATGATGCCTACATAGGCGGATATTTTTAAAAGATTATGTGTATATATGTATCATGAATTTCATGTTACTGTCTCTTAGAAGCACTCAGATGTTACAGGTTGTATCTTTTCTACCTCTCTTTACATTATTGTTCATATTTATATTGACGTGCCTTACATACTCAGTACATTATTCGTACTGACATCCTTTTATTTGTGGACGCTACATGTCGTGATGCAGGTCCTGATAGACAGGTAGACGCAGTTCCTCCACCACAGTAGGCTTTCCAGTTCAACGGTTATAGGCGAGATTCCTTCTCCAAACTTGCTGTGGTCTTGGTATGCATTTTTGGTTATAGATANCGACTATGTTGCATTACTTATGCTCCTTTAGAGGCTCATAGACAGGTGTCGGCTTATGTATAGTTTGGTATGCCTTATCGGATGATTTTTGTTGTATAGTCTTTCATGGAAGCGTGGTAGCTCCTAACATATATGTAGTTTCTTGGCAGCCTTGTTATCCCATGTTATCCATGTTCATTCCATTATCTATCATTGTTTGGTGTTCATAATCCATATCTACCACTTATATTGATCTAGTCGGCCCTTAGAGATAATAAGAAGATTAGATAAAATGTACGTTGGTGCTCGACAAGTATGGCCCGAGTACTAGTCATGATCCTCCAGTTTGGGTCGTGAAAAACTTGGTATCAGAGCAAGTCTGTCCTATGGGTTGTCTATGAGCCGTGTCTAGTAGAGCCTTGATTATTGATATGTAGCGCGCCATATTTATAATCAGGAGACTACATGACATCTGGGGTTTTTACCTTCTTCCTAAATCTAGATTGTGCGTAGAGTTGAGTCCTTAGTGTTTTATCTAATATTAAACTTGTTTTCTTTCAGCGATGCCTTCGACTAAGAAGCAATGGATTAGTAGAAGACTTGATATAACTGGGGGAGAGGGTACCACTCAGGTTCCTCAAGCCAGAGTAGGCCAAAGTGAGGCTCAGAGTGAGATGCCGTCTCATACCTCATCTACTCTGTCTCATCCAGAGGTTATTAGGAGGAACCCAGCACCACCAGTTCCTCCGTCTGGCCCTACTGAGCAGGATATGCGGAGTGCGGTGCAGTTGTTGACTAGCTTGGTAGCTTCTCAGTCTCAGAGGTAGAATACCGGTGTTGTTGATAAATCGGATAGTACGAGAGTTCATGATTTTATTAATCTAGACCCTCCAGTCTTTATCGAATCAGACCCCAAGAAGGACCCACAGACGTTTATTGACCAGGTTCATCGTACACTACGGGTTATGCAAGCTACAGATACAGAGGCAGTAGAGTTGGCTTCATATCGGTTACGCGATTTAGTGGTTTTTTGGTATGAAGTTGGGAGAGATCCAGGGGTGTGAATGCCCCTCCAGCTGTGTGGAATGAATTTTCTGAGGCCTTTCTTCGTCACTATTTGCCCGTTGAGATACGACGAGCTAGAGCTGATAAGTTCTTGAACCTTAGACAAGGTAATATGAGTGTGCGAGAGTATGTCATGCAGTTTGATTCTTTAGCAAGGTATGCTCCTCATATGGTGGCCGAGATGAGCGATAGGGTGCATATGTTCGTGAACATGTTGGAACCACATCTGATAAATGAGTGCACGATAGCCTCCTTGGTGGAGGGCATGGATATTTCCCGTATTCAGCCTTATGCTCAGACCCTAGAGGATTGTAAGCGCCAGCAAAGGGCTGATAGGGAGCAGGATAGGGTCTAGCATAAGAGGGCGAGGTTTGTAGGGTATTCTCATGACTTCAGAGGTAGTGTTAGGCCCCAGTTTTTGAGGAGTTCAGCACCACCTGTAGCTAGTGCTCCTCCAAAGTTTCAGAGGCCTCGGTATGATGGATTTACCTATTATTTCAGTTCAGAGTTCGCGGGCATCAGACTCGCAATATCATATGGATACTAGTCCGACAAGACTCCCAACACCCCATTGCGATCAGTGTGGCAAGGACCACTTTGGATTGTGCCGTTGAGGTTTTGATGCGTGTTACTCTTGCGGACAGCCTGGCCATATGAAGCGGGATTGTCCTAATAGAGAAGGTGGTGGTATGGCTTAGCCAACTGGATCTTTATCTTGTTCTTCGTCATCAGTTCAACCTCCAGCACAGGGTTTTCAGTAGTCGATAGACGTGGTATAGGTAGAGGTGAAGTGTCGAGTTTGAGTGGTGCTTAAAATCTAACCTACGCTCTAGTAGGTCGACAGGATCTCGAGTCATCTCAGGATGTTGTTACAGGTATATTGTCTGTGTTTTCTTATGATGTATATGAGTTGATTGATCCAGTATCTATATTATCATATGTTACACCTTTTGTGGCTAATAAGTTTGGCGTTGAACCTGAATTGATAAGTAAACCAATTGCGATATCTACTCCGATAAGAGATTCTGTGATTGCTAGAAGGGTATATAAAGGTTGCACAGTGATGATTTGTAGTCGTCAAACCTCGGCGAATTTATTTGAATTAGAAATGGTTGATTTCGACGTGATAATGGGAATGGACTGGTTGGCCTCATGCTATGAAAATGTTGATTGTCGTACCAAGATGGTTAGGTTTCAATTTCCTAATGAACCCGTCATCGAATGGAAAGGGAACATTGCTACGCCGAAAGGTAGGTTTATTTCCTATCTTAAGGCAAGGAAGATGATCTCAAAAGGGTACATTTATCATCTCGTTAGCGTTAGGGATGCGGAGACAAAGCCGCCTACTCTACAATCAATCCCCGTGGTCAATGAATTTCTAGATGTTTTCCCAAATGAACTTCCAGGCCTTCCACCCGAAAGGGAGATTGAGTTTAGCATTGATGTATAGCCTGACACTCAACTCATATCTATTCCTCCATATAGGATAGCCCCGGTAGAGTTGCGCGAGTTAAAGGCGCAGTTGAAGGACTTGCTGGATAAGGGCATCATTAGGCCTAGCACCTCACCTTGGGGTCTGCCAGTCCTGTTCGTGTGGAAGAAAGATAGGTCGTTACGGATATGTATCGACTATCGACAGTTGAATAAGTTTACTATAAAGAACAAGTATCCACTTCCAAGGATTGACAGCCTGTTTGACCAACTCCAGGGTGCCAAGTATTTTTCCAACATTGACTTACGTTCAGGGTATCATCAGGTGAGGGTTAAGGAGAAGGATATTCCAAAGACAGCCTTCTGAACAAGATATGGGCACTTTGAGTTCTTGATGATGTCATTTGGGCTAACAAATGCCCCAGCAGCTTTTATGGATCTCATGAATACTGTATTCATGCCCTATCTTAATGTGTTCGTGATCGTATCCATTGATGACATTTTGGTGTATTCTCGTTCGGAGGCGGAACATGCGGGACACTTGCGAATAGTATTACAGACGCTTCAGGATCGTAAGTTATATGCTAAGCTCTCCGAATGTGAATTTTGGCTGAACTCAGTAGCATTCCTTGTCCATGTGATATCTGACGAGGGTATTAGTGTCGACACTCAAAAGATCGATGTAGTAAAGAATTGGCCGAGACCTACAACACCATCAGAAGTCCGCAGCTTCCTGGGACTAGCAGGATATTATAGGCGATTTGTAGAAGGGTTTTCGTCTATATCATCACCATTGACTAGGTTAACACAGAAAGCTACTAAGTTCCAGTGGTATGACGCTTGTGAACAAAGTTTTCAGGAGTTAAATAATCGATTGACATCTGCGCCAGTTAAGGGTGTCTAACGGCCGGGCCGGGCCGGGCCGGTTACATATTTTTTCTAACCGGACGGGTTGCGGTTACGGGTTCTTA
>ML423095.1:0-29304 GCA_005239525.1 Nicotiana knightiana | reverse complement strand
GGGGGGAGTTTTGGCTCCTCAAATTCTGCTGCAACGGTTAGTCGTGTGGGACTTAACCTTTCCAACTTTATTTCGCCTTTATTGGCTTTTCACTTCTGACTTTTCTTCCAATTGTAACTTTAAGTCATTTGGAATACTTAGGCTTTTCAAACCTAGCGAAGATGGTTAGCCACATGGGGCTCAACCTTTCAACTTCATTCGCCTTTATGGGCACTTCAATTTGATTTTCTCCTTTCAAGGTTTTGAGCTTGAATCATCGGCCATTGTGGCCAGTCGGGATCGACTCGATGCCCCTGACGAGGCTAGGTTCCTTTTGCATATTGACCTGGGGTCAAACGAGAGCCCTGTAAATCAATCTTGACATCTTTTCTTTGCCTTAGTTTCGGGATAGAGTTAGACCGAAAGGGATTCAAAAGAAAAATAAACGACAGAATGGACAACAAATTTAAACAAGAGGCGTCCCTTTCGGGGAAATGAAAGAAGGACTTATCTGGAGTGCATGCAGACTTCAATGAACATGACATGCCCTTAGGACTTGATGCCAGATCCGTGTAAACCGTCCGACTCTCAGAAATTCATCATGACTATTACCTCGAGATTGAGAAACCTTGTCCCGGACTGTGTCCATGTCAGTGACTCATTATCCTTTTCGATCAGTGGCGCCCTTTGCGGGTTTTCACCAACTAACCTCTCTCATTTCTCTTCTCACCATCTCCTTGTAGTGCTCTTTGCGAGTTTTCACTAACAAGATTCTCTCATTTTTAATTTCTCTGCTTAGCGTCGCCTTACGGTGCCCGTCTGGGTTTTCACCAATGAGACTCTCTCATTTTCATTTCTCTCATTTGCTTGTATTTGGATCCAAACAACTGTATCCTCCAATTTTGGACATCTTTGCCGATTGATCGGAAGGACTTGAACAAGGTTTTTGGTGAAAAGAATTTGTGTTGAATTACAACTTTGGAACCTTTCAGGCGACACATTGCCGAATCTTAACACTTGCCCCAACTTAAACTCTCGGGGAAATGTGGATTTTTATTTTGGTGTGACTGAACCCCAGGGAGAGGCTGCCTACGTATCCTTTCAGAATCAAGTCGAACGTAGTTCAGGAAGTTTTGGTTTTTTTTTTCCGTTTTTAATGATTTGTTTTTATCTCTTTTTCTCTCTCTCTTTTTTTTTTCGATTTGTTTTTGATTTTTTTTTTCTCTTCTTTTTTTTTCATCATTTTTTTTAACACTCTTTTTTTTTATTTTCCAATAACACTTTCGGGTTCCAAAGAGGGTAATCAAAGAAGAGTAACCGGCTCAAAGGGTTTGCAAAAGGGTTAATGGTGTTTGGGTAGCAAGAATGAAAGCCTTCGTCATCCCAAGCGGAGAACATTTGAAAACATATATGGAGGATCAAACATAGTACCTTTTGACGACATCTGCATTGACAGCCGTTTCGGGGTCATTTCCTTCGATGTCCCCCAGGTATAACGCTCCTTTTGTTAAAAATTTCCTTATGATGTATGGACCTTTCAAGTTTGGGGAGAATTTTCCTTTCGCTTCTTCGTGGTGCGGGAGGATACGTCTTAAAACGAGTTTCTCTACTTCGAAGTTCCTAGGTCGCACTTTCTTGTTGTAAGCGCGGGCCATTCTTTGCTGGTATAATTGTCCGTGGCACACTGCGACCATTCTTTTCTCATCAATCAGAGTTAATTGCTCCAGTCGGGTCTTGATCCACTCATTGTTCTTAATTTCTGCTTCGACAATAATCCGAAGGGAAGGAATTTCAACTTCAGCAGGTATTACGGTTTTAGTGCCATAAACCAATAGGTAAGGGGTATCTCCAACCGATGTGCACACGGTTGTGCGATATCCCAACAATGCAAAAGGCTGCTTTTTATGCCATTGCTTGGATGTTTGAATCATTTTCCTAAGAATTTTCTTGATGTTTTTGTTTGCTGCTTCAACGGCGCCATTGGATTCGAGCTGGTAAGGGGTCGAGTTGCGGTGTGTTATCTGGAACTGTTCACATACCTCCCTCATCAAGTTACTGTTTAGAATCGCGACATTATCAGTAATGATAGTTTTTGGGATACCAAAACGAGAGATGATATTAGCATGCACGAAATCCACCACCACTTTCTTAGTGACATCTTTGAACGTGACGGCCTCGACCCTTTTTGTGAAATAGTCAATAGCAGTCAAAATGAATCTGTGCCCGTTTGAGTCCATCGGCTCGATTGGCCTAATGACATCCATTCCCCAAGCAACAAACGACTACGGTGCCGACATAGGATGCAGTTCTGATGGTGGCCCGTGGATTAGGTCGCCATTTATTTGACACTTATGGCACTTCCGGACGAAACCGAAACAATCTTTCTCCATGGTCATCCAATAATATCCAGCCCGCAAGATTTTCTTTGTGAGGACGTACCCATTCATGTGGGGACCGCATACTCCTGAATGGACCTCGCCCATGATCCTTTCGGCTTCTTTGGCGGCTACACATCTTAACAGATTCAGATCGGGAGTCTTTTTATACAGTACTTCCCTACTTAGGAAGAAACTGCTTGCGAGCCTTCAAATGGTTCTCGTTTTGTCTCGTTGGTCTGCTCGGGATATTCTCTTGTCTTCAAAAAACTTTTAATATCATGATACCATGGTTGGACATCGGGTTCTACTTCGACCGTGTTGCAATAACCATGTCTTTTCTTGATTATGATCTCCAATGGGTCTATGCGAACATTACCCGGATAGGGAAGCATTGCAGCTAGGGTGGCCAGTGCATCGGCTAACTCATTGTGGCACCGAGGAATATATCTGAACTCGAAGGCTTTTAATTGCTTACTATGATTCTCCACATGCTGTCTGTAGAGAAGGAGTTTAACATCTCGAGTTTCCCACTCTCCCTGAGCCTTCTTAATGATCAAATTGGAGTCCCCCATGATCAACAACTCTTCTACATCCATGTCAATGGCCATGTTCATGCCCATTATACAAGCTTCATATTCAGCAATATTGTTTGTGTAGAAGAAACAGAGGCGGGCCGTGGCAGGGTAGTGTTGTCCTGTGGGTGAAATCAAGATTTACCCTATCCCAATACCTTTAGCATTGGCTTTCCTGTCGAAGAACATTTTTCAGGTGTCAGCGCCTTCCGAGATTATCTCTACGGAGTTGATTTCTTCATCCTAAAAATAAGTTCTCAAGGGTTGGTATTCATCATCAACCGGATTTTCAGCTAGATGATCGGCCAATGCTTGAGCTTTCATAGCTGTGTGAGTGACATAGACAATATCAAATTCTGTGAGCAAGATTTGCCATTTTGCTAATCTCCTGGTGGGCATTGGCTCTTGGAATATGTACTTCAAAGGATCCAACCTCGTGATGAGGTAGGTGGTATAATGTCGGAGCTTCTGAGCAACCCAAGTTAGAGCACAACAAGTCCTTTCTAACTGAGAATTCTTGGCCTCGTAGCTTGTGAACTTCTTACTTAAGTAATAAATGGCCTGCTCTTTCTTCCCGGTTGCATCGTGTTGCCCGAGAACACACCGAAAGGAATTTTCTAGCACCATCAGGTATAGGAACAGAGGTCTCCCTGGTTCTGGTGGGACTAACACTGGAGGATTTGACATATATTCTTTGATCTTGTCAAAAGCATCCTGACACTCGTCTGTCCATTTGATGCCTGCATCTTTTTTCAACAGCTTGAATATAGGCTCGCATGTGGAGGTCAGCTTAGCGATGAACCTGCTGATGTAATTCAACCTACCTAACAGACTCATGACTTCCTTCTTGGTTCTTGGGGGTGGGAGATCCTGAATAGATTTTATCTTTGCTGCCAGCTAAATGCCCCGTCGACTGACTATAAATCTCAGTAATTTTTCGGATGGAACTCCGAAAGCGCATTTGGCTGGGTTTAATTTCAAATCATATCTGTGCAGGCGTTCGAAGAATTTCCTCAAATGGTGCACGTGGTCACTTTGGGTTCTGGACTTAATGATCACATCATCCACGCACACCTCAATCTCCTGATGCATCATATCATGAAATATGGCGGTCATGGCCTTCATATAAGTTGTCCCAGCATTCTTTAAACCAAATGGCATGACCCGCTAACAGTATATTCCCTAGAGTGTAGTGAAGGCTGTCTTTTCTGCATCCTCTTCATCCATCAAAACCTGGTGATATCCAGCATAGCAATCGACAAAAGACTGTACCTCATGTTTGGCATAATTGTCAACTAGGATGTGTATGTTTGGCAGTGGAAAATTATCTTTGGGACTTGCTTTATTCAGATCCCGGTAGTCGACACATACTCAGACCTTTTCGTCCTTTTTAGGCACCGGAACCACATTGGCCAGCCAGGTGGTGTATTGGACCACTCGGATTACTCCAGCCTTTAGTTGTTTAGCGACCTTTCCGTCCTTTTTAGGCACCGGAACCACATTGGCCAGCCAGGTGGTGTATTGGACCACTCGGATTACTCCAGCCTTTAGTTGTTTAGCGACCTCTTCTTTGATCTTGTCACTCATGTCTGTTTTAAATTTCCTCTGCTTTTGTTGGACAGGTGGATGACCGGGCTAGGTTGGCAATTTGTGTACCACCAAATCCATACTTAGTCCAGGCATGTCCTCGTAGGACCAAGCAAACACGTCTTTGAATTCAAATAGGAGTTGAATCAAGGCGTCTCTAGTCTTTTCATCCGTGTGGACGCTTATCATGGTTTCTCGAATCTCTTCTTCATTTCCCAAGTTAACGGGTTCCGTTTCGTTTAAGTTTGGCTTAGGCTTATTCTCGAACTGTTCCAATTCTCGATTTATTTCCCTAAAAGCCTCTTCTTCGTCATATTCCAGTTCTTGATTCATTATTTCGAGGTTAGGCGGCGTATAAAGATCAGAGCATGAAGTTCGCAAGCATGTCATATTTTTTAAAGCCGCATTATTAGGACTGAAAAATAAGAAAAAGTAAACAAAAATCAGGAAGAATAATAGACGATGAAATTTTGATTTCATTTCATTAAATTTGAACATAGGAGGGTTTACATCGGAATTTAAAGGCAAGAATTTAAAAACACTTGAGTTACACCCTGAAATAACTCATAGCGCAGAAAGGATGGCAAAAGATGAACTACCGGGACTCCCGCCTGACAGGGAATAGAGTAGCCTTCCAGTTTTGCAACTTGGCGTCAGGCCCCATATACTGTACTTCGGCAGTGCTGGAGCCTTCTCCTGGTTGGACCATATGGGCCTTCTTCTATTTCTTCGGTCGTGAAAGCCTCTTCCTCTTTCTCCACGTATTTTGGCTTGACAAATAATGCGATGATGTGTGGGATTGGCTGAGGCAATACCCAACCATTCTTTTTACGTTGGTCAACCCATTGTTCATCTTCAAGAGTAGCTTGCAACCCTATGCCAAAAAACTTTTTATTGGTAGGCAAAGTGACGGGTTCTTTAATTCCTTGCAAGGACACCCCGAGCCCTTTTCCAGGTGTGTACCCATGTTTAATCATGTCGTTGGCGACCATAATTGACGCGATTGATAGGAAGGGTTGAGGGCACGGGGTTCCTTCCTCATGCTGGTCCGCAACCACAGTCTCGAAAGCCTGGTAGACTATGTGCTCGCTCCCCTCTCTTGCTTCCAGGCCTGGGGCTAATGGGTCCCTGTAAATAGATTGCTCGTCTTCCCCATGGACCACGATTTTCTAGTCCTCATATTTGAACTTAACCATCTGGTGGAGAGTAGATGGCACTACCCCTGCCGCATGGATCCAAGGCCTTCCCAGGAGATTGTTGTAGGAAGTATTCATATCCATGACCTGGAATGTCACTTCAAAATCTACAGGGTCGATTGTCAAGACCAAATCAATTTCCCCGATCGTGTCTCCCTTGATACCATCGAATGCACGGACGCACCCATTGTTGGGCCTGATTCTCTCAGTCCCGATCTCCATTCTTTGTAGGGTTGATAGAGGGCAAATATCAATCCCAGATTCACCGTCCATCATAACCCTTTTCACATAGTAACCTTCACATTTAACAGTTAGGTGGAGAGCTTTGTTGTGGGCAGCCCCTTCTGAGGGCAAGTCATTCTTGCTGAATGAGATCCGGTTGAATTCAAAAAATCATCTGCCATTCTTTTCATTTGCTCAACTGTGGTGTTGGCTGGAATGTATGCTTCGTTAAGGGTTTTGATCAGGATTTTCTAATGCTCGTTTGAATTTACCATCAAGGATAGAAGTGAGACCTGAGTGGGGGACTTTCTGAGCTCCTCGATTATGGCATATTCAACGATTTTCATATTCTTGAAGAATTCTTCTGCCTCTCCGGCACTGATCGGCCTTTTAAGCGGAAAATGTTTCAGCTTGCTTTTGTTTAGTTCTTTCAGGTCGAGGTATCTCTCTGATGAGTTTATATCGCTTGTTTCCCCAGTAACCTATTTCCCTTTGTACGTCACCACTGTCCTGTGGTAATTCCAGGGGACGGCAGTAGTATTCTTCATGGGAGTTTGCGACGAGCGACTAATAACCACGGGCTCATTCAGCCTTGGTGAAATTATTTTCCCCCGCGTCACATACGTCCCTTTCGGCACGTACATTTTTGGGCCATTCATTATTGTCTTGTTGACACTTTGTTCCTTCCTGTGTGCCTTGGGGATGTAAAGGAAAACGTCTTTAGAGGGTCCTCTATTTGTTTCAGTCTCAGCCTTTTCCTTGACCTGGGGGACTGGGTTACTCTTCTTCATCTCCTTGAATGGTTTGGGTGCCGCCTTGGGTTTTATTTCCATATCTGCGATGGAGATGATGGCCTTTAGAGCTGGATCGAAATCCTGGTCCTCGCAAATCATGCCGATGACGGGCCCATGATTGTGAGTGGGCAGTGGATTGTTTGTCACATTGGGAGCTTCTTCGTCCCTTAACACCACTTTCTTTTGTTCTGTAAGGCTTTCCACGGCTCTTTAGAGGGTCCAACACTCTTCAGTGTCATGCCCTCCTGCTCCGGAATGGTAGGCACAATTGGTTCCCGGCTTGTATGATGCTTATGCTGGGTTTTGCCTGGTTGGAGGTACGGGTTGTAGAAGCCCCATCTGGACTAATTTTGGGAAAAGGCTTGAATACGGCTCCCCGATAGGAGTGAAGTTGGGTTTCCTTGGTGGTTCATGGGGGTAGGTGTTGTACGGGTAGTTTTGTGGAGGGCGTGGATTATACGGAGCTGGGGGATGATGGTTATTTCTCAGTGGTGGAGCTCTATTCTGATTGTATTGTTGTTGCGGCCTGGGATGTGGTTGAGCGTTCATTACCGCATAGGGAAGAGGGGGCGTAGCATAAGATACGTCTTGGTGAGGATAGTAATGTTGGGAAGCTTTGGGAAATGGACGTGGGTATTGTCGAGGCTTCCTGACATCGGAAACCATCATGACCCCTTCTTTTTTCTTTTTTCTGTTGGCTGCACTCCCGGATCCGCTATGGATGGCCTGGGAAGTTGCTCTTATGGCAGATTGACTCAGGATACGACCAATTTTTAGACCATTCTCCACCATTTCTCCAATTTGGATTGATTCCGCAAATGGTTTGCCCATGGCGGACATCATATTTTGGAAGTAATCAGCTTCCTGTGCTTGTAGAAAGACGCTGACCATTTCAACCTCATCCATTAGAGGTTTGACCCTGGAGGCTTGCTCGCGCCATTTGATGGTTTACTCTCTGAGGTTTTTATTTTGAGATTGAATAGTAAGTTCCTATCGGGAGCGATGTCCACATTGTATTGGAATTGCCGGACAAAGTTCCGTGCCAGGTCATCCCATAGGTGCCAACGGGATATATCCCGGTCCATGAACCATTCTGATGCAATTCCCGTCAAGATTTCTCCAAAATATGCCATGAGAAGTTCCTCTTTCCCACCTGCTCCCCGGAGCTGGTTACAGTACCTTTTCAGATGAGCTATGGGGTCCCCATGTCCGTCATATTTTTTGAACTTGGGGGTTTTAAACCCAAGAGGCAAGTGGACGTGCGGGAACATGCACAAATCTGCGTAGGAGACGCTTTTCTGCCCGCTCAGCCCCTGTATATTCTTGAGGCTCTGTTCAATACTCTTCATTTATGAGTTATTTCATCGTGCTCGAGGCTTTTCTTATCTTGTCCCAAAGTGACCTCAAGCTGAGGTTGTTGAGGATATGCATTGGGAGCAATATGAGTGGTATCCAGATGGACGGATGGTGTTTGGAATGTGAATGCTGGCGGCTCGAAACTTGGTCCAGAGATAGTCGGCGGACCCATGGCAGAGATTGGTGGTGCGGTGAAGATATTGGAAGACACACCGAGAATTAGGGCCTGGGGGTGAACCTCAGAAGGCCTTCCGGCAAAGTGAGCCGACATAGTTGGATATCCGAACGGCGTGGCTGGGTAGCTTATGGGGATGATGGATGTCCGGCCTGCCCTGGAAATTATCTCTGGGAAACCCGGGATGGTACTGGGTGGTTCCCTACCATTGGACCATGCATCCCACATTTCCAGCATGCGGCAATGCAGATTCCTGTTCTCTTCAGCTGTTGCCGACTCAGATGTTGGGATTGCTGGATTTAGGTCTTCACGGAAGAGTTGACGATTGGCAAGTGACTTTCAGACGTCATTTCTATGCTCCCTTTTGATCTAGTGAAGTAAGGATGGGAAGCCAGGTTACCGCAAAACCAACCACCAAAAAATACCTCAGATTGAACCAACAAAATGTTAGGTTGAAGCATTTATCACATACGCAATCGTACGTTTGGGGTATGCAATGCACCTGAGCAATTTAAATGCTTTTCTATATGTTTTTGCAACAGTTGTGTATTTCATCCCGACTTTATTTCTCGGATTTTCCCTTTTTATCATTCTTACCCTTCTTCTGTTATTGTTTCCGCTCTTTTATTCCTCGCTTGGTTTCTTTTCTTATGGTTATGATCGAATCCTATGTGGATTGCCTACGTATCATGGCGCCGCGTGAATCAGATCATCACGTAGTTCATGCTAGTAAAACCAAAGGACAAAAATACATATTTTTTCTAAAAGTTTCATTCTAAAACTTTCATTCATCAAATAAAACACTTCTGATTACAGAAAACTTGTAGCCCACTTTTGGAATTTCAGAATGTTCAAAACAGACTTGACACATATTTTCTTAAAATAAAAAAACTAATGTGGACTCAGACATGACTGCAACTAGAAAAATGAAATACAGACTGAAAAAACATGAAAAATACATCAGTGCTTCCGTTGCTGCAGAGGTTGGTGGGGCATCATTCGGCCTTGCCACGGGCCTGCGTGCTATGTCTTTCTAGAGGTGGTAAAGGTCGTCCATTATCTTGTGGACGAAGATCATAACCGCTGAGAAGAAGGTGGTCCGAGTCATATCTTCGCATTCCTGGAATTTGGTGACGATGTAGTCAGCTATCTCTTGGACTCTTCGCGTAATGACACCTTTTTCTTGAAGTAGGCGCCTGATTTGCTGGGATCTCGCCTCTAAAGTCTGGGCGTCTTTGTGACTCTGCTCTTTCCATTGTTGCAACTCTTTTTCCAACTGAGCCATCATGGAATAACACTGTTCCCTCTCTGTCTTAAATCTTTTTGCTATTTGGCCATTTCGTTCTCGAGGACAGCCAACTTTTCCTTCAAGCCTATGACTTCCTAGTCATATTTCCTTTTTAGTCTCTGGAAAAACTCTGTTCTTTCCTCTGCACTTCTTGTTAATCTTGCCCGAACTCCGGTCAGTTGTTCTTCAGCTTTGTCTAGATCATTTCCGTAGCTGCACACTTTATGCCTCAGGCTGTTGATAAGCCTTTCATCAGTTCTGCTTCTCTCTGGGTTCTCAGCAGCTGTTTTTAATTCCTGTATCTGGGCCCGGAGAACTTCATTTTCTTGGGCTAATCTATTTTTCTCCCCTTCAATTGTGGCAGTATGTAGAATGTTTTCAAATTTGACTTCCCTGACCTGGGCTTCCAACTTGCTTATGGTGGCTCGGTAGCTGTTTTCCTTTTCTAACCAAACCCAATGCTCTTGTTTTTGCTCGGTGAATTTTTGCACGTGGGGTCTCTTTGCTGGTCGTTCTTGCTCTTGATGTTCCCTGCCTCTTATGCCATACCAAGAAGTGTAGACGGGTGCCACTTCCCCTTTAGATAAATCTCTCACCCGAGTTTGAGGTTCTAAAAACCTGCACTCGTTCCAGACTTGACGGACCATGCCTTCAGGAAATGCAGCTATCGGGCATAACTCAATGGCTTGTTCGCTTAAGTCCTCATCATGGGGAACACTCTGTTGTCTCCCCAACTGGCGTAAGACCCGGTGTGCGGCATATGGCTGAATGCTTCACAGGCCCATAGATAGCAAACCTCAGCAAACATATTGATAACCTCACCGACAGGGAGCCACCCGAACGTCCACTCGATTTGGTCTGCAGTCAATGAACTCAAGTATGAGTGCCAGGCTTCCGTGCCCTCAGGAAATTTGTGGCCCTTTACCCGAGTACCATATTTCAAAATTCAGTAGAGGTAAGTAAACAATTTTAAGATAGATCACAGGGTGGTTTTTGAGCAAAAGAGAATTGTATTGGGCCATTTTCAGTAAATTGGATCAGTTTTGAGAGAATTTCATACTAGTAAGAAACACAGAAATAAAGCTAAATGCTAATTTAGAATGTCCAGTCCATATTTACAAACCTTAAAGTTTGTAGAGACAATTACATGGCTATTTACTATGAAATACAATTTCCTAAAAAAAAACTAAATAAATAAACTGTCAGCTGCTGCTCCTGTGCAAGCTAACAGAACTTTATAACCCCAAACATGTATTTTCATAAACTTTCTCCAAAAAAAAGTTAGTATAATATTTATGCATTTTTTGGAGAGAATCTGACCATTAGGAGGTCAGACCTGCTCCCTTAATGCAACTAAACTAGGAAACTAAACCACATTTTAAAATAAACTTCAAAGAGTTCACACATATCAGGAAAGATTCAATAGCATTCACCAGCATTTTTGACACAAAATTTATCTATTTTATTAAGCTAACAAAAGAGAAAATTGCCTAAAACATCAAGAACACCAACTAGCATTCGCAACACCACATCCTCAGATTTGCATATAAACAAAAAGGAAACTCAAACACAAAACAACAGATTTACACATCAACATAGAACAGAAGCTCATATTTGAAATTTCATTTATAATAAGGTGTTCCATACCTCAAAAGTGAAAAGGAAATAGTAGGGAGAGATCTGGACCAAATAAAGGTCCGGAAACTGTAAATTCAAAGCTCAGCAAACAGCAAACCAACCAGCCACAAACTAAAGTAAGAAACCCGGGAAAAAACAACCACTTGCATACCCAAAAACTCGAGTAAAAATCAGGAATGTAACCCAGTTCTTCAAAGGGAGGAATCACAGCTACAATAAAGATCATGTTCTAAACTACTTTTTTCACTCATTATATTGTGTATTTGTTTCTATATCTTTTTTTTCAAGGTAATGAATAACTTCAGGCCTTAAAGTGGGTAAAAATCTATTTTCCAGAGGTGAAAAGGTTTCTAGTGTGTGTAACAATTTTTTGGTAAAATCTGTGCAGAGAACTTTCTCAAAGCTATGTGGATTTCCAGATCTTTTAGTAGTCAAAAAAGTTGTATTTTTTCAGTAATCCAAAAGTGTGTTTAATGGTAAAAAGTGTGTGTATATATAGGGGTTTTAGGATAGGATATTCTCAGCATATTCTTTATCCAATAAGCTAAAAATAGTACAAATACAGCTGTCAACCCTATCCTTTTGGGACAGCTGCACCTATTCTAGAAAATTTTAGCCCTTGACATTACCTTTTTAACCCCAAAATATCTGATTTCCTTATTCTAGAAGGTTCTTTGGTTGTTACACCCAAGATTACTTTAGCTAAAAATCCTATACTACCCCTTAAAGTCTCTAGAATTACTCTTAGGTTGGCTAGGGTTAAGCTGATTGGGGTTAACTGTTAACCTGGGTTAGTTACCCTTAATTAGTCATTTAGTTAATCAAAACTAATTAATCTTACCTAGGATTAGATGGTTCATTAGGTTCTTAAATACAATTGACTTCAAATCTTTAGGATTTTGGTTGATTAATGAGAATTAACTAAGTTGTTAGACTTAGTCAGTGTCCTTTAAAGTCTGTATAAGTTTCACTTGAGCCTAGGGGGAATTAGTTTGTTTAAGTTACTTGAATATGCCAATCTAACCTAAGAGTTAAAATTTAACCTATGATTAATTGGAAGTTAACATCTGATTGAGACTAATAACATAGGCAGCACAATCAAGGCTAAATCAAACGACGACCTCAAACAAAACACGAGCAAACAACTAATAGAGGCTGTTTTACTTACAAGCATTTCAACATATGAATTTAGGGATTTAATCAATCAGTTGTTCATGCTCGTTTATTGAAAGAATTCACCAACATAAAGATGTCTGGTAATTAGCAGAGAAATGAATCTAAACAAAAAAGCTAATTCTAATCTTGGTTATACAAATTACTAAACTTGAACAGTTAAATCATACAAAATAGTGATAAAAACCTAAGGTAAATGCATTTGGGACTTTAATCTAAAAAAGAAAACATGAACAGGTAAAAGAAAACAAAAATCAGAAATAGTGATGTAATAAAGGAAACCAGTGAGTAAACTACGACCTATTCATTCTATCAATCAAGAAACACATAGAAAGGAAGTGGGGGATACCTGTTTGAGGGGTTTGGACGAACTACGGTGACTTGCCATAGTTTGGCCGGACTCCGGCGACCTCAAAAAGTGACCCTTACTCACATGAATCGACGACTCTCGTCGAGAACCATCGACTCATGTAAGTTTGAGTCACAGAGTCGCTTGGGATTATCTTCAGCCTGTCCTAGGGTTTCGACAGTTTCCTAGATTCGAAATTACTCACAAACAGATGATTGTTTGGGGAAATCAATATTGAGACGAGGTTAAGAGGGAGGAGAAGGTTATAGGGTGAGAGTTTGGGGTCGATTGGTGGATGTCCGGTGGCCGGAAAGCGGCGGAACCTGGTGAGGCGGCTAGGGTTTGTGAAGGGTTAGAGAGGCAGATGAGAGAGATGGTCTGTGGGTGTTTTGGAGGTGAGTTCTAAGGGGGGTGGGGGCGTGTTAGGACAGATTTATAGTGTAGGGGTTCTTAGTTCTGGACCGTTGGATCAATAAGATCCAACGGCTAGGGGGCTTGAGGGATGAAACGGGGTCATTTGGGTAGTGTAGGGGCAGGCCGGGTAAAGGGGGCTATTAGGCTGGGCAGGTGAGTTATTTTGGGGCTGGGCAAGTTAGCCCAGGTCCGATTTTGAGCCTATGTTGAATTAATTCACCTAATAACAAAATGTAGTGATTAATTCTAACTTAGTTTTGTCTAATTATTAATTGATAAAAGAGTAAAATAATTAATTTAACACTCATATCATTTAAAGAGTAAATTTTCACACTTGAATTAAGAAATTAGCCATTAAATCTACCTTATGCCAAATGTCGTATTTTGTTATTAATAAATTCAATTAATTATCAATTCGTAATTCCTTGATGATAATGATGCACTTAATTATGCAACTTTACATAATTTTAAAAAGATGAACTATGAATATGCAAATACAAAACAATTCACAATTAACCACTAACAATTCAACAAAAATCCATAAGATTAATTTACTTGTCTAATTTTATAGGAGTATTTAGTAGGTGAAAAATTACATGCTCACATTTTTTAATACAATTTTTAGTGCACCAAAAGGCCTTTCCATGGCTCCACTCAAAAACTAATCCCCATTATCTCACCTTACTTCTTTTAGCGACTAAGTGCCTTAGGAGAAAAAGTTGCAAAAATCTCAATTTAAGAACAAAATAGGGGTACGACTTGTAATGTGGGTGCCAAAGAAAAGGTCAAACGGCTCAAAGAGGCTAGCAATGGAAAAATTAATTCTTATGTGACAAGCACATCCATGATCAAGCAAGAAAATGCCTATGTCCTAGACTAGCATAACCTACAATTTCGCTTCGATTAACACACGGGGCAAGTTCTAGACTACACAGGATATCATAGAAAATCACTAAACCACACTCACACATTGCACATGACTCAATCACAACGGTTTTATTCAACTCTCAAGTCAAGCAGGCACACGAAATTGAGAGAATTAAGCAATATCACACTATTTAGCATGCAAGTCAAACAACTGAGCTAAGGCGTCATACAATAGGCTATTTATTTTTACTCAGGCATCACATGTCAAACCTAATATAAGGGAAAGCAGAATGTATGTCATAACCTAATATTCCTGCATCAAACATGTCAATGGGTATCTCTAAGAGTAACTCAGTTCCTTCCTAACTACTCAAATTTTTTTTTTCTTTTTAAAATACCCGGTTCAAGTTACACCCTTTGAAAAGAATCGGTGCCCAAAGAAAAACCAAGGGATACTACCTAACTATCCTAAAAAAAAATATTTTTGGTGTTTTCAAACCGGACTTTATCCCTCAAGAAAATTGTCCAACAGATCCATCGTTGAGAAAAGTACAAATATTTTTTTCTAAAAAAAAGAAATAATTTTATACGATTACACTTCACTTCAGAAAGTAGTTTCCCCACCCCACACTTATGTTATGCATAGCCCTCGATGCATGATCACAAAGCAAAACATTAAAACAAGGGTGAGAAATACTCCCTGAGACCCTCTCGGGTCAATCTCGGACATGATTCTCAATCTTTAGAGTCGGGATGACCCCACACTTAAGCTCAAACATGCCCCTCAGCTTCAACTTTTGGGTACTCAGTCTTCCCCTACTCTGCAAAATAAAAACAACACAAAACTCGACACTAAAAAAATTAATTAAAAGATATATAGGCTGGGTTGCCTCCCAACAAGCGCCTTATTTATAGTCGTGGCACGACTCTGCTACTCTGCTCAGGCTGGGAACTTTCTCTTCTTCTTTGTCCCATGAAGCTTAGCCTTTTTTCACGCTCTTAACGTGTCTCCTTTTTCATCTCTGGCTCTTTTCTCAATTATCTTTACACCCTCAGCTTGCAACACCACCTCCTCTGGATCACTGCCATTCACATAAGGACTCTGCTCTATCCCCTTCACGTCGACCACAATAATCATGCACAGGTCCTCATAATGCTTTTGGGAGTTTAAGTGCATTGTATACATTAAAAGTGACCTCCTCGTCGTCAACTCTCATTTTTAACTTCCCTGCCCTCACATCAATAATTGCTCCACCAGTAACTAAGAATGGTCGCCCCAAAATAATGGGCACTTTCTCATCTTCCTCATAATCAAGCACAATAAAATCAACGGGAAGAATAATCTTTCCCACTCAAACTAGTACATCCTCAATAATTCCTTCCGCATAATTAGCGACCTATCTGCTAACTATAAGGTGATTGTGGTAGGTCTAAGAACGCCCAATCCGAGTTTCTTGAACAAAGAAGATGGCATCAAATTTATACTAGCCCCTAAATCACACAGGGTTCTACCAACTTCGTATTTTCCAAGAGACAATGAAATTGTGAAACTCCCAGGATCATTCAACTTAGGAGGAAGTTTACTCTGAACTCTGGCACTGCACTCTTCAGTAAGTGCAACTGTTTTGAACTCTGCATGTCTTCGTTTATTTTCCACAATATCTCTGAGATACCTCGCATACTTAGGCACTTCTTGCAAAATTTCCACCAAAGGAAAATTCACACTCACTTGGCTCAACATATCTAGGAATCTCTTGTACTTAGCATCATCTTTTTGCCTCTGCAATCTTTGTGGAAACGGAGGTGGTGGCCTTGTCTCAATTACTGGCTCGGGTCCTTTATCATCTTTCTCATTCCCCTCAACTGGCTTGGGAACTAATTCTCCTCCAGGATGAGCTGTATTCTTCTTTGTTGTTGGAGCTTCTTCTAGTATTATTCCATTTCTCAAGGCAATTGCATTGACTTGAGCCTTAGGATTAGGCTCAGTATCACTAAGAAGAGCTCCTACTCGTCTGGTATTTTGGGAACTAGCAAGTCACCCCAATTGACGTTCCAAGTTTCTCATTGTTGCTACTTGAGCCTGGTGATCTGCCATTATTTTCTGATTGAAAGCAAGTTGGTCCTTCATAATTCTCTTCATAATCTCCTCAAAGCTAGATGATTGTTCAGCCTGAGGTGGACTGTATTGTTGTTGAGGTGCTTGAGGCCGATATTGATTCTGATTGCCTTGATTACCACCCCAAGAGAAATTTGGGTAGTTCCTCCAGTTGGGATTGTAAGTGTTCCCATACTGATTTGTTTGGCCTCGATTTAAATTACCCACAAAATATACGGACTCTAGATTTTCTGGGCATAGATTTCTCATGTGACCCTCTCCACAAACTTCACAAAATACCTGAATCTGTTGAACTGGTTGCATTGGCTGGGCCTGTTTCTTGTTAATGATCAGGTTCATCTGCTTGACTCGGTTAGTCAATGTAGAGACTTGAGCTGATAATGCTGAGACAACATCTAGTTCAAGAACCCTCGGTGACATTTGAACCACATTCCTTCCCATATCACCTTGCCAGTCTGGATTTCTTTTGGAGAATTTATTCAATAATGCAAATATTTCATCATAATTCTTCTCCAATACCTGACCTCCAGCTGCTGCATCTACCACAATTGTTGTTTGGGGATGGAGCCCCTCAATGAAAGTGTGAACTAACACTTCGTTTGTCTGATAGTGATGAGGACAGTCTCTGAGTAGCCCCTTGAACCTTTCCCATGCTGAATATAATGATTCACCTGCTTTCTATTTAAAGGAGACTATTTCACTGCTGATCTTTGCAGTCTTGCCTGAAGGGAAGAACCTTGCCAGAAATTTTCTCGTCAAATCGCTCCATGTTGTAATGGAATTAGCTGGTTCTTCCATTAGCCATCGCTTTGCTTCTCCCAACAAATAGAATGGGAAAAGCGTGAGCCTCACATAATCTGGCGTGACCCCGTTAGTGATATAAGTATCACTAATCTCCAAGAAGTTTAGAATGTGCTGCTGTGGATCCTCGTGTGGAAGACCCAAAAACTGCCCGTTTGTATGAAGTAGCTGGATCATGCTCTGTTTCAGATCAAAGTGCCCAGTGATTCTGGGCTTCACGATGCTGGAGGTAACATTAGCAATACTGAGCATTGCTACCTCCTGAACAGCCATGTGTTGTTCCTCTGCCATGTTCACAAGAAATTGGATTAGGTCCTGAATATTATCTGTATCCCTTGCTTCTCTCAACCTCATGTGAAATGTTCTCTCAGGTTCGGGGTCAAAGCCGTCAAGTCTGTCCTGGCTTCTGAACCTACGCATTTAATAAACATGTTCCTGAGATTAGAGTAACAATCAGGTAACTTTAGACTGGACAAAATAAACAATTAAAGCAAAAACTAGAAAGTAGTCTATATTCAAGTCCCCGGCAACGGCGCCAAAAACTTGTTGCTCCCAAACGCACATGTAAGTATATGTGGTCGTAGCAAGTAATATAATGTTAAATCGAATGTCGAACCCACATGGACTTGTGTTAACTACTTGCCAAATCACTCTAACTGTTATTTAATCAAGCCAAAATACAATCCAAGAATGTAACTATTTTATACTACAATTCTATGAAATAACTAATTATCAAGTAACGAGAGTATTGTTGTGTATTCAGTAGAGACAAATATTCCAGGGTTGTGATCAATTCACCACTCATATTGCATTCTAATTAACTCTCCCTTTCATATAATTCACTCATGGTTGCGAATTAATCGATAAATACTCTCATAGCCTTCTCCCGAAGCACTACTCGCCTATTCTCAATAGATTAACGCCTATATTCCTATGAAATTAATCTATTAGAACGCACTAAGATTACGATGTTTAATTAAGCACGGTGACTAGGTATATTCCTATCCTAACCACAAATCCGATCCCTGAAGGGTTAAGATCATGCTCTCTTCAATTCTTCTCTAATCTATATACGGCTTTCCCAAGCATAACATAGATAGTATATAGAACCTAACTGATGGCCAGACAATTAAGCAATTAAACACAGAATTGAAGAAACAACCATATATTGAGTGAACTATAATAAAGGTTAAACTAATGTCGAACAACAATATTCATGGCTAAATCACAAACCCAGAACAATGGGTGTTTAGCCACTCATGCTCTAATCAAATAATTGCATAAGTGTTGCATTAATTGAAAATACTAGATAAGATGAAGAAAACTGATAATCCTTCACTTCCTAATGACCCCGTGTGTATCTTCTCTCCAAAGTGGCATGAATTACCTCAAAAATAAGCTTAGACTTACTTTTATACGTGTTGGGTAGGGTTAGGGCCGGATAACCGTGTCCCGGGTAAAATAGGTCAAAAAACTCGTCACCGGCGCCCTGCCTAGATCCGGGCGCCCACCAGGGTGCTGCCCCAATTTTGTGTATTGCCTCCAACGCCATAGGTAGGGCTGGGCGCTGCCTGTGGCGCCCAAAATCGCCATTTTGCTCGGTTTTTGTGCATTTTCGTCCGTTTTGGCTCAAATTTTGCGCGTTTCGCTCCTGATTGATCCTGGATCATTCCCAAACATAAAAACACTTCAAATTAATATAAATCATCACATTTAACATCTAAAACTGACGAAAAAAAATTAAAACACGAGGCGATATACATAGAAATATATACACTTTAAGCTAAATATCAACCATCAATGAGTCTCCTCACCCTCTTCCTTTCAGTAGAGACAAAGATAATTGTATGGCGAGATAAAACTACAAATCGGGTCTTGTACTAGGTAACAATCATGCTACCTTACTGGAGGTGCTCAAACTAAATGTGGTACTCCTCTCTCAGAGTAAAAGGAACGAACTTCTCCAAGAATAGTTGTGAAAACTGATCCCAAGTGAGTGGATGTGACCTGCTTGCCTGGCTCGATCATAATCCTATCACCATCTCTTGGGAGATCTAGGCATATGAAATACTATGAAGTCCACTCCATTGGACTCCACTATACTCATGTTGCTCAATACTTCATGGAAACAATCACTAAAATCTTGTGGGTCCTCAGAAGGTGTGCCACCAAAGCGCATACAAAGTTACTTTATGAACTTGTCCAATCTTATCAACCCCTCATATGACATCGCGATCCTTTACCCGGTTCGTGTAGCAATAACTAGCTGAGTAATCTAACTGCTTGAATCGTCGGAAATTGGTACAGGAGAGCCATCTGCTCCGGAGTGTGAGTGGTTCGAGTCTGAGATCCTTCCCTAGCTTGAGAAACATCTGGTGCGATATGAAATACTCCAGCCTCGACCACACTCTCCATAATGCATACTAAGCGAGATTAGGGCGTCGTGAAGTACGGGAGTATCAATGAATCCCTGCGGGATCTGAGATGGTCTAACATGCACGGCTGGAGCAAGGACCTCCTCCTCTTGCTCGATCCGAGGCTCTGCAATAGGTGCTGCTGCATGTGCTATAGGATGATATCGGCCTCTGCCTCTGGCCCGACCTCGACCCCAGCTCCTACCCATGGTAGTGGGTGCAACCTAATGCTCATGCTCTTGCTCGGCTGTGGATGTTGTGCGTGTTCTTGCCATCTGTGAGAGAACAAGAATAGAATGGTTCAAACTTCTACGATAGAATAAAGTTGCACGATGGAAAAGGAAAGAACTGAAATTTTTCTAAATCCCTATAGCCTCTAGAAGATAAGTACAGAGCTCTCCGTACCGATCCTGCAGACTCTACTAAGCTTGCTCATGACTAGTGACAGCTAGGCAACCTAGTGCTCTGATACCAACTTGTCACGATCCAAAATTTTCCACCTCGGGGCCATGATGGCGCCTAACATCCACTTACTAGGCAATCCAACATTAGAACACAATAATCATTAAAAAAGTTCGAAAGCAGTTTAACAAGAAATAAACTATAGAGTTCAAAAGCAGAGATAATACATTCAAATGCTAATGTAACGAAGCTCTGGAATCTAGTATCATTAGCACATGAGCATTCTAACAGTGCTACAACAAAAGTCTGAATGAAAGTAAAACTGTTTGAAACAACATTAAATATTAGAGCTAGATAGGGAAGTGGACTTCAGGGTTGCGGACGCCGTGCAACTATACCTCAAGTCTCCGAGATCAACTAACCCAAGCAAGCCTCCACTAACTATTGAATGAACCAACAGCAAAATCTGCGCAAGAAGTGCAGAAGTATAACATGAGTAAAACGACCTTATGTACTATAATGTGACGAGCATAACCTCGACAAAGTAGTGACGGGACTATAATAAGAAATGTGCTAAAAACCTGTACGCATATAACAAAATAACCACAAAACAGAGAAAACAAGTATAATATGGAAACTGGAACATAAATTACGTAACAGAGGGCCTTCAAATAGCACTTTTGCCCAACTTCACAAAACAACATGGTACAGTAACTACAGTAAAACACAATAAAATAAGCCTTCTTCATTGCGGCGCGCAACTCAATCCATAAATATGTATAGATTTCAATTCTTCTGTGTTGCGGCTCGCAACCCGATCCTCCCCCCCCACACACATACATACATATATATATATACATACATACATATATATATATATATATACATACATATATATTAATATATGTATACATATATATATATATACATACATACATATACATACATACATATATATATATATATACATACATATATATATATATATACATATATATATATATATATATATATATATATATATTTATTTTCTATTGTGGTGCCGCAACTCGATCCAAAATATACATAAATAACAATTCTTCTCGTTCTGGCACGCAACCCAATCCACAATATAAATATACAATTACCATTGTAGCGTACAACGAATACCAATAACCGTTGCAGTGCGCAACCCAATACCAAATAATATAAAATAATAAATAAACTACAACCAACTGCAGCGTATCACAAAATAAATTGCAATAAAAGAGTTACATAATTAAGGTCATAAAGCGGATAAAATTAGGTATCTAATAGCACACAAGGTCAAATAGCAAGTAATGACAATTAATAAATTAAGACACATATACATGAAACCAATTAGCAGTTACTAAATGTAACTGATAAAGGCATGAATTTAGCACGTAAAGAGAAGTAGCAAATTAAAGCATTTAACAAGTAATAATCATGGATCAAATAAAGGCATTAAATAATTGAAAATAACGAATAAATATCCCAGCCCGCATGCTCATCCCGTGACTACGCATATACACTCGTCACCTTGCATATACGCGATCTCCACATATAAATCAAGTAACAAATAAGCCAATCAAATTCTACTTCTCTCAAGTCAAGGTTGACCACAACACTTACCTCATTTCGCAACCAAATCAACACTCAACAACTTAAAATAAGCTTTAGAAACCACCCACAAGTAAAAAGAATTGCTCTTTAATGAAATTGTAAAAAGTCAACAAAAGTCATCCCCGAGCTCGCTTGGTCAAAACCCGAGATTCAGAACCAAAACCCGACTACCCATTCATTCCTGAGACCGGTTAAGTGTTTTTTTTCGAAATACAACCTCAATTTGATGTCTAAATATGAATTACAAAATTCCTAATTTCTACAAGAATCCCTAATTTGTACCATGGAAATCATAGATTTGATGTTCAAAACTCATGAAAAGTAATGGGGAATTGAAAGAAAATGGAGTTGCGTACTAATGAATTTGGGATGAAAGGGTTCTTGAAAATCGCCTCTAGAGTGTTTAGGGTTGAGAAATGGTGTTAAATGAGCGAAGTCCCGATTTTCCCATCTTTTACCCAATTGCAGGTATCACATTTGTGAAATTTTGGTTGCAAATGCGATGCCCACAAATGCAAGACCAAGATCACATTTTCGATCATTGTCACAACACCTCAGATATTGCATTTACGAAAAATGTTCGCATTTGCAAACCACTGACCAATCGCTATTGCGGAACCCCCTTCATATTTGCGAAGTCCTCTCACTCAGGCCTGAGTCGCAAAAGCAACAGATTTATCGCGAAATCGGAGACTCAGGTTCGCATTTGCGAGGTTTAATTCTCATTTTCGAATATCACCATCCCCATCCCAAAATCGCATTTGCGAATCCAACTTCTGAAAAACGGGACCCGCAATTGCGAACACGTCCTCGCAATTATGAGAATGGCAATCAGGCACCAAAAACTGCTAGACACCTGTAGCCTTCAAACCATCCAAACTCACCTGTAGCACCTCCGAAACTCACCCGATCCTCTCAGGCTCAAAAACAAACACGCACACAAGTGTATTAACATCATATAAACTTGCTCGCTAACTCAAATCATCAAAATAACATTAATTAACAAGAATTGATCATCAAAACTCAAGATTTCAACTTGAAAACTCATTTTTCACAATTTATTAGTAAATGCACCAAACCTCGCTCGGGTCACCCCAAGACCCCAAGAAAAAGTGCGTACAAGTTCAAAAAAATCATACGAACCTACCGAAATTGTCAAAATACCGATTCAAGGTCATTTATTAAGAATGTTGACTGTCGTCAACTCAAATGTCATTTGAAGCTCAAACCACTTTTACTTCCAATTTTTACGTAAACATTTCCATAAAAAGACACGGATCACTATCACGACCCAAATCCTCCCTCTGTGAATCGTCGTGACCGCACCTAGTCTCTACGACTAGGTAAGCCTAACACTTTGCAGAAATAAAATGAAAGCACGACTTTAACAACGAACAATAATGTAAATAAGCAATAGAGATACCGCTCGTCATATACAACTATTAACTCTCAACATATACTAACACTCCCCAAGACCCGGAAGACCGTAATTCACAAGCTTTTATGAGTCCTAACTGTTCTATACATCGCCGTCTATCAAAAAGAGGGAAAAATGAACATAAGGGGATAGAGGAGGACTCCGAGGATCTGCGGGTGCGGGCAGATGTACCTTGAAGTCTGGTAAGAAGAACCTGGATCTACACACGAAACACATGTGCAGGAAAGGGCGTGGGTATACGACAATGGTACCTTATAAGTGCCAAGCATAACCTCGATCGAGTAGTGACGAGGTCAGGTCAGGTCGTACTAGTATACAAATAATAAAGCAAGACAAGAATGAAATATCACAGAAAAATAAAGGCTGAAATTGAACAAGAAAGAAATCCTAGAAAGATAACAGCCCATTACATAGAAATGCAACAGGCGATCTCCCGAATACCATTTCGTAGTCCCAAATGTAAATGTGCAGGGGGATCTCCCGGAATACCGTTCCGTAGTCCCAAAGTAAATAGGCAAGACAAGGGGACCTCCCAGAATACCGTTCCGTAGTCCCAAAGTAAATATGCAGAACATGGGGATCTCCCGGAATATTGTTACATAGTCCCAAAGTAAATAGGCAAGAAAAGGGGATCTCCCGGAGTACTGTTCCGTAGTCCCAAAGTAAATAAGCAGAACAGAGAGATATCTCAGAATATTGTTCCGTAGTCCCAAAGTAAATATGCAGCCCAAACAATAGAATTCAATAATTACAACACGAAATCCTACAATTCAGCCTAAACACAAGTTAAGGAAAAAATAGGTATATTCACTAAACCTGATGCACGTGGTTCAGATAAACAGTTAAGGAAAGTAGGCACGTTATTCTAGCTTAATAGGGTACTACACATGCTGATAAGATTCAAATAAGAAGGAAAATAGGTTATTACTTAGTAGAAATTGGGTTTCCCAACAATTAGCCCGTGTACGTACTCGTCACCTCACGTACACGACGCTCATATATCAAAATAATACCAATCCTAAGGGGAATTCCCCCACACAAGGTTAGGCAAGCCACTTACCTCGAACCAAGATCAAATCAATATGAAACAACACTCTTTCCACGAAAATCCGACTCTGAATGGACCAAATCTAGCCAAAATCAATTACATAACATAAATACAACTACAAGGAACTAATCCAGCTACTGAAATCAAAGCAAAAGCAAGAAATTGGAAATTTGCCCCGGAAAGCCTCTTCGGGACCACATCTTGGAATCGGGTAAAAGTCACAAATTATGAACACACATTCACTCAAGATTCTAACCATACCAAATTTACTCAAATCTGATACAAAAATCTCGATCAAAATCCCAAAATTCGGCCTAAGAACCTTTCTCAAATTTTTCTCAATTTTCCACCCCAAATCACTAATTTAATGAGGAAGTTAAAGACATAATCATGTGAATTAACCAAAACTAGGTAAGAATAACTTATCCCAAATACCCACATGAAAATCCTTCCAATATCTCCTAATTCCGAGCTCTCAAGTCCAAATGGAGAAAAATGACATAAGCCCTCGATTTTGAACACTTTAAATCTACCTAGTGATTTCTAAAATGTGATCGCGGAAATATCCTCGCGATCGCAAAGCACAACTTCGCTGCCCCAAAATATAACACTTACGCGAACGCATAAATCACGCGATGTACTGACTCTTATATCTGCATGATCGCGGACGTCCTTTCACGTTCGCGATGAACAAGGCACGTGGCCCAGCCTTAGCCTCCTTAACACTACGCGGATGCGACTTTGGCCATGCGTTCGCGAATCACCACTTCACAAAGCATCACTTCCTCTGCCCAACTAAGCCTACGCGATCGCGACTCTCCTCTCGCGATTGCGTATAAGGAAACCATATACACAAGAATCACAAAACTTCAGCCATTTCTCTAAGTCCAAAATGCATCTGATAATGATCTGAAACATACTCGAGGCCCCCGGGATCTCAACCAAAGATACCAACAAGTCCTAAAAGACTATACGGACTTATTCGAGCCTTCAAACCATCTCAAACAACGCTAAAATCGCGAATCATCCTTCGATTCAAACTTAAAGAACTTGAAACTTCCAAATTCGATAACCAATGCCGAAACTAACCAAACCATGTCCGATTGACCCCAAATTTTTCACACAAGTCATATTCAACCCTACGGACACACTCTAACTTTCAAAATCTAAATCTGACCACGATATCAAAATTTCCATTCCTGGTCAAAATTTCCAAAACTTTGACTTTCGCCATTTCAAGCCTAAATGATCTACAGACCTCCAAAATACAATCCGGACATGTCCCTAAGCCCAAAATCACCTAACAGAGCTAGAGGAATTGACAGAACTCCATTCCAAAGTCGTCTTCACACAGTTCCAACTATGGTCCAAATCTTAACGCTTAAGTTTCCGTTTTAGGGACTAAGTGTCCCAAAACACTCAAGACGACCGGCCAGGTCGTCACATCCTCCCCCTATTAAAGGAATCATTCATTCTCGAATAGTATAGAGACATACTTGAGGCTGTGAAAAGATGAGGATAACAACTGTGCATATCTTGCTCGGTCTCCCAAGTCGCCTCCTCGACCGGCTGACCCCTTCACTGAACCTTTACTGAAGCAATGTTCTTTGACTTTAGCTTTCTGACCTCCCTGTCCAAAATAGCCACTGGCTCCTCAACATAGTATAGATCCTTGTCCAACTGGACTGAGCTGAAATCCAATACATGAGCCGGATCACCGTGATGCTTCCGGAGCATAGAAACGTGGAATACCGGATGAACTCCTACTAGGCTAGGAGGTAAGGAAATCTCGTAAGAAACCTCCCCAACACGCCGCAACACCTAAAAAGGACCAATGTACCTCGGGCATAACTTTCCCTTCTTCCCGAACCTCATAACGCCCCTCATAGGCGATACCCGAAGCAAGACCCGCTCTCCAACCATGAATGCTACATCGCGAACCTTCCAGTCCGCACAACTATTCTGTCTGGACTGGGCTGTGCGGAGTCGATCCTGAATCACCTTCACCTTATCCAGGGTATCTTAGACCAAGTCTATACCCAATAATCTGGCGTCACCGGCTCGAACCAACCCACTGGGGATCGACACCGCCTACGATACAGAGCCTCATACGGTGCCATCTAAATGGTGGACTGATAACTGTTGTTGTAGGAAAAATCCGCAAGTGAAAAGAACTGGTGCCATGACCCTCCAAACTCCATCACACACGCACGGAGCATATCCTCTAGTATATGAATAGTGCACTCGGACCGTCCGTCCGTCTGAGGGTGAAATGTTTTGCTCAACTCCACTCTAGTACCCAACTACCACTGTACGGCTCTCTAGAATCGTGATGTAAACTACGTATCCCGGTTAGAGATAATAGATAGTGGTACCCCATGAAGCCTGACGATCTCATGGATGTAGATTCGAGCCAGATGCTCGGAAGAATATGTAGTCATCACTGGAATCAAATGAGTTGACTTGGCCAGCCTATCCATAATCGCCCAAACTGCATCGAACCTCTGCTGAGTGCCGTGGGAGTCCAACAACAAAATCCATAGTGATCCGCTCCCATTTCCACTCTAGAATCTCCAACTTCTGAAGCAACTCACCCGACCGCTGATGCTTATACTTCACCTGCTGGCAATTTAGGCATCGAGAAACATACTTCATTATGTCCTTCTTCATCCTTCTCCACCAATAATATTGCTTCAAGTATAGATACATCTTAGGGGGACCCGAACGAATATATTACCCCGAGCTATGAGCCTCCTGAAGAATAAACTCACACAAACCATCAACATTAGGCACATATTGCCTGCCCTGCATTCTCAATATGCCATCATCCCCAATAGTAACCTCCTTAGCATCACCGTGATGGACGTGTCCTTGAGGACAAGCAACTGGGGGTCATCATACTGATGCTCCCTGGTACGGTCAAAAAGAGAAGACCGAGAGACCATGCAAGCCAACATTCGACTCGGCTCAAAAATATTGAATCTCATAAACTGGTTGGCTAAGGCCTGAACATCCAATTCTAAGGGTCTCTCTGTTGCTGGAAGATATGTTAAACTCCCAAAACTCTTCGCCCGACGACTCAATGCATCGGCCACCACATTGGCCTTCCCTTGGTGGTACAAAATATTAATGTCATAATCCTTAAGTTGCTCCAACCACCTCCGCTGATGTAAGTTAGGATCCTTTTGCTTAAACAAGTGCTGCGAATTCCAGTGATCGGTGTAGATCTCACAAGGCTCACCGTACAAATAGTGTCGCCAAATCTTAAGGGCGTGAAAAATAGCTGCTAAATCAAGATCGTGGACATGATAGTTCTTCTCATGCGCCTTCAACTGTCTGGACGTGTAGGAAATTACCCTACCGTCCTGCATCAACACCACGCCAAGACCAATTAGCGAAGAATCACAATAGACAGTGACCCTGAACTTGTAGGCAATACTAATACTGGGGCTGTAGTCAAAGCTGTCTTGAGCTTCTGAAAGATCTCCTCACAATCCTCTGTCTACCGGAACAGAGCAGTCTTCTAGGTCACTCTGGTCATAGGTGCTGCAATAGATGAGAATCCCTTTACGAAACAACGTAATACCCCGCCAAACCAAGAAAACTGCGGATCTCTGTAGCTGATGACGATTTAGGCCAACTCTACACTGCCTCCACCTTCTTCAGATCTACCTTGATCCAATCACTCGATATTACATGACCCAAGAATGCCACTGAGTCTTGCCAAAACTCACACTTAGAAAATATTGCATACAACTTCTTTTCTCTCAAAGTCTGAAACACAGTCCTCAGGTGCTGCTCATGATCCTCCCGAGTCCAGCAGTACACCAGAATGTCGTCAATGAACACAATGATGATGGAGTGAAGATAAGACCGGAACACACTGTGTATCAGATGCATAAAGGATGCTGGGGCATTGGTTAGCCCGGAAGACATGACAAGAAACTCATAGTGACCATATCTGGTCCTAAAAGCAGTCTTCGGGATAACTGGATCCCGAATCTTCAACTTTTGATAGCTTAAATGAAGGCCAATCTTAGAAAACACCCTGGAACCCTATAGTTGATCCAATAAGTTATCAATGCGAGGCAATGGGTACCTGTTCTTCTCTATAACCTTGTTCAGCCGGCGATGCTCAATACACATATGCATAGAACCATCCATTTTCTTCAAAAACAAGACCGGAGCACCCTAAGGTGACAGACTAGGTCGGATGAAGCCCTTATCAAGAAACTCCTACAACTCCTCCTTCAACTCAGGAGGAGCCATACGGTATAGAGGAATAGAGATGGGATGAGCGCCCGACAATATATTAATGCCAAAATCAATATCTCTGTTGGGCGGCATGCCCGAAAGATCAGCTGGAAACACATCTAGAAAATCCCTCACTACTGGAACTGAATCCACTATGGGGGTATAAATACTGACATCTCTCACATAAGATAGATATGCATCATACCCCTTCTCAACCATTCGTTGAGCCTTAATAAATGAAATAACTCTGCGAGGTGTATACTCTAAGGTACCCCTCCACTCTAATAGCGGTAAGCTAGCATAGCTAACGTCACGGTCTTAGCGTGACAATCAAGAATAACATAATGGGGCGAAAACCAGCCCATGCCCAAGATAACATCAAAATCTACCTTGCTGAGGAATAATAAATTGGATCTGGTCTCAAAACCACTAAGATAAATCGAACACGACCGATATATGCGGTCCACATAAAGAGAATCTCCCACTGGAGTAGATGCATATAAAAGAAACTCAAAGAATTCCGAGATACACCCAAATGCGGAGAAAAATAAGAAGACACATATGAATATGCAGAGCCTAGCTCAAATAATACCTATACATCTCTATGACAGACCGAAAAAATTCCTGTAATGACAAAATCGAAAGCAACTACCTCTGAACGAGCCGGAATAGCATAATACCTAGCCTGGCCTCCCCCTATAGGGCGTCTTTTACCTCTCCGACCTCCACTCGAGCTGGCTGAGCAGGTGGGGCGGTAGTTGGTGCTGGAAGAATGGCCGAAGGACCCGGTGGAGCACATGGTGGAAGAGAAACCTGTGGAGGTGCACCCCTCCTAAGTCTAGGGAAATCTGTTACCATATGGTGAGTGTCTGATGCGAGACTAAAGNTACACTTGTTATGTGCTTAATGGAGTTTATTTCATGTGTAGGTGAATTGGAAATGGAAACGGAGCTAAAGGGATGCAAATACGTCAAAAATACGCAAAAGGAGACGCCCGGGCGATAGTCGGGCGTTTGGCCCATGAAGCCTGGCCCCCCCTGGCGTTAGGGGGGCGTTACAGCCATAACGCTAGGTCCCCCCTGGCGTTAGGAGGGCATTAGAGCCATAATGCTTGGCCCCCCTGGCGTTAGGGGGGCGTTAGAGCCATAACGCCTGGACCCCCCGGCGTTAGGGGGGCGTTAGAGCCCAAACGCCAGGGGTCTCCAGTGTTGCCCAAGTCC
>ML423093.1:62263-85144 GCA_005239525.1 Nicotiana knightiana | reverse complement strand
TCACAATTTATGCAACAACCTCGGGCAGACCACTGGGATGCAGCTTTAAGAGTGGTACGGTATATTAAGGGAAGCCCGGGTCAAGACATTGTTCTCTCTTCAACGTCTGATCTCAAGTTATACGGATGGTGTGATTCAGATTGGGCTGGGTGTCCGTTGACTCGCCGGTCACTCACAGGATGGTTTATTTCCTTCGGAGAGTCACCAGTCTCGTGGAGAACCAAAAAGCAAAATGTTGTTTCTCGGTCATCTGCTGAAGCCGAGTATAGGTCGATGGCTATGACCATTTGTGAGTTGAAATGGCTTCGTGGTATTTTGAACAGTCTTGGCATTCAACAAGCTTCTCCCATTCGATTATCTTGTGACAGTCAATCAGCGTTGCATATTCTTCGCAATCCAGTATTCCACGAAAGAACAAAGCATATTGAGATAGACTGTCATTTTATTCGCGATGAATTTGTTGGGGGAACCATCCGCCCGGTTTTTGTCCGAACGGTTGCACAACTGGCCGATATCTTCACAAAGGCATTGGGAAAATCACAGTTTGAGCTCTTACTTGACAAGTTGGGCATTCGTGATCTTCATGCTCCCACTTGAGGGGGGGTGATAAGGAAAGAATTAGTGATAAGGAAAGAATTAGAGTTTAATTAGGAATGTGTAATATTTTCCTTATTAGAGTTTAGGTCTTGGTATCCTATTAGGTTTAGGTTTTCTCTTGTGTTGGTCTCCTATTAGGTTTAGGTTTTCTCTTATTTCTCTAACTTCTTTGTCTATAAATACTTGTGGAATTAATGAGAAGAGCCAGAGTTTTTCCTCTAATATTGTTCTTTGTCTTCCGCATCAAATCTTTCATTTTTGTAGGGATGGTGGTGTTGGTCGATGGTGAGGTAGTGTTAGTGGGTGGTGGGGTGGTGTTGGTGGGTAGTGGAGTGGAGGTGGGAGGAGGAGAAATGGTGATAATTTGGGCAGTGGCTAATGTCAAGATTATTAACACAAAGGAAAAGAAACAGGAGAGCTGAAAAGAAAACAGAGAAACTAGCTTATGCTGCTGCATTGGTTTTTGGGAGATACTAATGTAAAAAAAAACGAAATGAATAAAAGATATTCATATATAGAACTATAAGTACTGAGTGACCTTAGCTAGTTAGATAGGACAAAATCTATAATTTCATAGAATTTTATTTTCTTTTTCTCTCATATTGCGAATGACAATGAGGTATGAGTAGAATAAAGATTTCGACGACAGTTGACAATTCGAAGTTTTGTCCTGAAATAATGTACCCACCAAACAGCAAAGACTTTGACAAAATCAAAGTCGACGAGAAATCACTAAGATGAATGCAAGGAAAGTGAAAAGAGTACTCAATAACTAGTTGAAGTAAAATAATTAAGATTTGAAGCATGTTGATCCAGACACTAACTACTGTTAATGAAAAAGAAAAAGGGATCATTTAAGTGTTTCTGGGAATAATTTTTTCTGGTTTGTATCCATGTATTATGTTTAGGCAACGTTCTGCTCTTTCTTCTTTCTGTTACAAGAAGTCTTGCACCATTTCGAAGCATTGTAGGTCTCTAATTTTGCACAGTCATTCTTTGACCAGTAATGACAGTAAGTATTGGCTGGCAATGCCTTTGCAGTTTTATACTCCTTGCTCTACTAAGGAAAATGTGTTCCATCTCGCGTTTTCATACGTTAAAGTTTCATCTTCAATTAATCAACGTAGATTTGGGATGAGATTATCTTGAGATTAACGTATTTATGTTATTTATAACAAGCGATAAGTAAGTACCATGAAAGTTGCTAATTTGGGATAAAATACTGTCCGAGCTATAATATCCGCTATTTATGGATAGTACCATACAAGATACTATATGACCATTGTAGTATGATATATAAAGTATATTAAAAAAATCTATAATATTTTAAGTAATTTAAGATAATTCTTAATTATGTGGGTAATTAGTTAATTATCGGATAACGAAACATTATCTAATTAACTAATAAATTTGGATAAAGACTAAAATTTCTCCCCACTCCCACGCGGCAGCAAGCCACACCTTAAGCGAATGACTCTTGGTCATTTTGATTAGGTGGCAACCTAAACTGCTAATTATAAGACACATCAATTCCGATATTTTTAATAAAAATCATATGTGAAGCTTTGGAAAAGTTAGTAACGTTTCCAACATTTTCAATACAAATCAGATGTGAACCTTTGGCAAAGTCAGTAATGTGACTTCTTACAAAATTCCTATAAATTCCTACAACAACATTAGCAACGTGATTTCTGCAACCATTTCCTACAAAAGAAATCCAACGAGAATTATTAGAACCTTAGCAACGTAAAATTTTGCGGTTTTAAAGGAGTACGGTGTAATCTTTTCTAAGAACATTATACGAATTTCTCCCTACTTCATGTACGTTGAGACTATTCCTTCTTTCTTTTTGGCATGATCCAAATGATACAAAAGAAACGAGCAAACGCACAACTTTCATAAACGACTCTATTCATAGAAACAGAGGTGAACCCAGAATTTGAGCATTACGGGGGCACTATTATATTATGCATACCAATTTTCGTTAAGGAATTTTCAAATATATAAAAGTAAACATATCAGAAAATTAAGGGGAGTCAATACATAGTATAAATAAATATAATTTATTTTTTTACCTGTATACAATGTATTTTTCCCTCGAAAGGGGTGTCAAATAAGGTGGTTCCGCCACTGTTACTAGCGACAAAGTTCGGCGCGCAACTCTTCAAAAACTTAATGAGTATGATAAATTATCAGCAAAATACAAACTTTAATTTTATTAAATATCATTACTTATATTTGTAAATACCATATTGTTACGAAGTGGACAACAAAGTTATCCTAAGACCAAAATTCATATGTAAGAAATGAATATTATTATACTATACACTTTTAATAAAAATAGTTCCAATGTTCTAGTTATAATAAGATTTTAATGCTTATTAATTTGTTAATAAAACAGTTCCAATGTTCAAGTTATAATAAGATTTTAAGGCTTATTACTTAACCTAACTACTATGGGAACAAGTATTAATTAAATTAAACAAGTTCGAAATTTCACCCTAGTCCTATAAAAGATATTTAATTCGAAGTTCTGCTTTCATACTAATTTCCAAACACAATTTTGTTTGAAGACAAACAAGAATATTTCAAAATAACATTAGCACTCAATTTTCAAATGCCTACGAGCTATGACATTAATTTGGCTTTCTCTTTTAACTCGGCTCTTTGTAGAAAGCAAAAGTTCGATAGCAGATTATTTTGCTAAGTTAATATCTTCAAAAGAAAAAAAAACTTACTAAAGGTATGTTTCAGCTGAAGAAGAGTCTCAAGTTGAGTCACCGTCGATAATTCGTATAGTCATAGTTCAGCAAATGCAGAAAAAGGTTAAACCAATCAATTGAAAAAGAATTTTTGTTTTTAAACAGAAGGGGTGAGCGAGGGGTTTTTAAAAAGGTTAAAAATTTAGGTTGAGTATTGGTACAAGCATTAAAGAAATTAGAAAAGATAAAACAAAAAAAGCAGTTGTGCAGGAGCTAAGTTTCGAACCTGGATCTTGAGCAGGCTACAAAACCAGCACTTCTGTCCGGCTTTTATTACTTAAGGGGGCAAGGTAAATTATTTGAGGGATCCCCAGTGTATATACAAATGTTTTATAAAATATTATTTCAGTATTTTTGCCGAGGCTAACGGGTTCCGGTGACCCCTCTATCTCCAAGGTAGGTCCTCCTCTGCATAGAAATACTAGGGGTCTTTATATTTAAATTTTATATATGTATGTCATCAAATTATAGTGTATTACCGGTTGGTTTGATATTGTTTCTGTTATGAGTTACATCATTGGTCAACAAATTTGATCAGAAGGTTTTTACTGCGTTCGTATGTATCTTGGACTAGCTGGCCATTCTTCTTAAATCTTAGTATTTTGAATTGGTTAGTAAGAGTCTTATTGAGTACTGAGATTTCCACAACTTTGTAATGTAGCTTATAAAAACAAACAAGATACATAATCATAGTATTACAAGATGCAGAAAACGTAAAGTCAGTTGAATTGACTAGCTAGATTACGTACTAGGATTATGAAGTACGTGGTTCCCCCACTGCTATTGACCTGTTGATAAATTTTATCCGCAAGGAATGCTGAGATTATTAATATATTTTCATGTATTTTGATTTATATATGTACATTGACCCATGACCAGATAACGTTATATACGTGTATTTATATGTATATATATGTATATGAGATATGGGAAAAGGTTACAGCATTATATACGCACCACCACCTGATCAGCTGGTACATGTTGATGATGTTTCCCATAGTGACCGAGATGATATGATGGGATGGTCTCAGAGGCTTGATGATATTATGTACACCTATACCTATGCATGGCACGGCATTTATACGCACGTGCATGACATTATAAATGTTTCAGTAGTTACAAAGTGATTCAGACTTACAGGTGGAATTCCTTGTTCCATGTTTCATCTATGTCTTTTATGTACTGATTTTCATACCTTACATGCTCACTACATTATTCGTACGAACGCTCTATTTCTCGTGGCCTGCGTTTCATGCCCGCAGGTGTAGGTAGACAAGCTAACGGTCCTCCTCCTTAGAATCTTTGATCAGCGAGAGTTGGTGTGCTCCTTTTGATCCAGAGCTGCTTTTGATCTTGGTAAGATATGTTTGTGTACACATATAGGTATGACGGGGCCCAGTCCCATCCTTGTACAGTTGTATATTCTAATAGAGGTTTGTAGACAGTTATGCATAGTTGGGTAGTAGGTGGCCTTGTCGGCTTCCAGTTTTGGATATATAGTTGTCTATAGTAGCCTTCCCGGTTCGCCCACTGTATTCTGCATGTATATGTATATGTATCTTTTGGACATGTTTCCCTCGCATATGTTATTCATGTTTATATGTTAGACGCATGTTTAAGGGTGTCCGACAGGTAGGACTCGGGGACCCGTCGCGGCCCATCGGTTTGGGTCGTGACAAAAGTGGTATCAGAGCAGTTCTGTCCTAGGGTTGTCTACAGATCGTGTCTCGTATAGTCTTGTTTATGAGTGTGTTGTGCACCACACTTATAAACAGGAGGCTACAAGATATTTAGGATGGTTACTTTTCTTTCTAATCCATATTGTGCGATAGAACTAAGTAATAAGTATCCATTCCTAATCTTTACCTTATTTATGTTTTTAGTGATGCCTATTACTACTAGACGACATGCGCAAGCTGCTAGCACGGTTCAGAAGGCTACAAAAGTGTTAGAAAGAGATATAAGTTACACTATAGAGTCAGACCCATCGGATATCATGGGTTCTATTGAGGAGGATCCATCCAAAAATCCATATGAGTCATCTGTTCAAGCTATTTCGACCACTCCGGTAGCAGATAGGGTGAGAGGAGTTCCGACCTCACCAAGACCCTTAGTTTCATTATCACAGCCCGTTGATCAGGGTAGGAGGGGAGTGGTGCACGGATTGGCACAATTGGGTTCCCCTCAGGCTCAAAACTATGTCAGGGTATTTGCGGACACCAGCTCTATGAGATTTGTCCGCCAGGAACTTCACTTTTCTAGTTCTTCCAACAAAAACAAAAGGAGACGATTTCAATCAAGGAACAAATTTAACTTTTGAGAAATGACCGCTTTGAGTGACAAAACCCCCCACTTTTCCCTTCAATATCTACCTTCTACCCCATGTCAACACAAGCATATTCCCCACCAAAATTGGACTACACATTTTCTACTTTTCTTACTACCTCACAGAATCCTATCTCTTTCACCTAACCCTTAAAAGAAGAATTTGAATTCGATGTTGCAAAAATGGTTTGGGAAAGGAAAGATGCTCTTGCATCCCATTTAAACCAAGAAAATGCAAAATCAAGGAGAAAGCTCAAAAGGGTCCAACCCCGAAAATCTGATGATTTCTGATAAGAAGACTCCAGACGTATATGTCTAGCCAAGAAACATGTCAGAAGGAGTTACCACATTGTCGAAATATCTAAATTCATCAGACGATGATACAATGGAAGATAGATCTCAATCAAGCAACGAATCCACGACAAACTCTTCCGAAGAAGACGATCCCCTAATATTTGTGAACCAGCCAAGAGATCCAAATATATCTGAAGTAGATGAGGATCAATAAGGCATGATGGATGAACCAATCCCAGAAAGAAGACATGAACCCGTGGCGTCAAAACCAGTTGGAACTAGCTTCCACACTTTCACCTTAGATGAAGTACCAGGAAAAGATCTTATTGTTGGATTCGACATTTTCAGACAACTTAAATAATTAAGTCTAGATCAGGGCTAATGGGATTACCTATAAGAAGCAGTTCAGACCTTATTATGAAATTCCAAGGTTATTCCAAATCACCAATGACGAACAAATCAAAGAGATTGAGTAGAATCTCATTGAGCATTCATGTGCTGAATCCCACAAGGATTTTATGAAGAAAGGAAAAATCCAATTATGGAAGAACAAAGAGTTTTTAATAAGATCCCTTTCAAGAAGAATGAAAACATCAATCCAACAAAGTCAGTCATTCAGGCATGAATCCAGATCATCTTCGGCTTGCAAAGAAAGAATGCGAAGAACTCTTGGAATTTGATCTAATAGAGACATCGGATTCACAATGGGCATGAGAAGCATTTTATATCAACAAAGAGCTGAGAAGACAAGAGGAAAACTCAGGTTAGTCATTAACTACCAGCCACTTAACCACTTTCTCCAAGATGATAAATTCCCTACCCTAAATAAACTCACTCTTTTCTCTCACTTAGCCAAGGCTGAATATATTTCCATGTTTGATTTAAAACCTACATTTTGGCAATTGGGAATCCACCCTGAAGAAAGATCCAAAACGGGATTTTTCATCCCGATCATCACTTCCAATGGAAAGTCATGCCATTTGATTAAAAATGCACCCACCTTGCTCCAAAAAGCCATGATAAAAATATTTTAGCGCATCCTCCATACCTCTTCAATTTACATTGATGACATCATGTTATTAATAATACATTGAAAGAACATGTCAACTTGCTTCGTCAATTTGAGGCATTGGTAACATAGTATGGGATCATGCTTTCAGCAAAAAAGATGATTTTTTCTCAAAAAGAGATTGATTTTCTTTGAATGCATTTTGTCCAAGGTGTATATTGTCCCGGACCACATATATGTTAGGAACTACTCAAATTTCCAGATACCAGCCTCACAATAAAGCAAATCCAATAGTTCTTGGGTGTAGTAAATTATGTAAGAGATTTCATCCAAAATGTCGCTACATACATTTCTCCGCTCATAGAGATGCTCAAGAAAAATCCTCCATCATAAGGAAAGAAACAAGATGAAGCAGTCAGGGAAATAAAGGAGATATTCAAAAATGTCAAGTCCCTCTACATCCCTTCAGAAGGTAAGAAGATACTGCAAACTGATGCCAACAATGAATATTTGAGTGCCGTTCTATTTGAAAAAAAGGATTGCTAGAGGAAAATATGTGGATATGCTAGCGGAAAGTTCAAAGATGCCGAGCAACATTATCACTCCACCTTCAATGAAATTGTTGCAGTAAATAATGGAATCAACAAATTCAATTTTTTCTTGATTTATACAGAATTCATGATAGAAATATATGAAGGCCTTCCCAAAAATAATCCAGATAAATACAAAAATTATTCCCAATCTTTAAATTCTCAGATGGGCCAAATGGTTCCCTCCATACAAGTTTCAAGTCAAGCACCTGAAAGGAAAGGATAATATTCTCGCAGATTTTCTGTCTCGACCGGAAGAATTCTCAAAGAGATTTTCCCCAGCAAAGCTGAAGTCAAAGAAAAAGCTAATCAACCGCATTTTCATGCTTTTAAATGTATTAGAAAAAAGTTCATTGAAGCCAACAAATCATCCACCAGAGTTTTTCAACCTCATGGGTCCCTTTGATCTGTCAATTAATAATGGAAAGAAGAACTTATTATGAGCTCCAAGTTTTCTGACAACATGGAGGATCCATTCTCAAGCCTTATGGGGTCAATCCAGAATATTCGTTCTGTCATATATTCATAGCACAAGCCAAAGATTTTCCACAAGAACTATTATATTTTTTCTGGTACCTATGCCATCAATACTACATTTTCATAGAATTCAAGTGCAACATCTTCGAAGATTTTGACAACATTGAACCATCTCTTAAAGTATTTTTACTATAGTTCAAGCCTAGAAGATATTAGATAAAATGTTTCAACGATTCCTACAAAGCAAATGTATTCATGTTTCATAGGCCAGTGAAGATTATTAATGAAAAAGTCCAAGCGCAAGCAGAGGCGTCATTCTAGTGGAAATTTCCTGTGTCATTTTATCCATGGAAGAAGAATATAGTGAAGCACAAAGAATTATCTTCTAACAAAACAGGTGCATCTCGAGAGAGATATGGACAAAAGATTGGGAAAGCTGGAATTATACCAGCACTCATCCTCACTGGGAAAAAGTTAGAGAAGCAGCAAAGGAATATCAAACTCCATATGAAGTCATCCGGGAAAAATAACTCAAGACATCTCCAGATTAAGGTTGCGGATCTCATACCTCAATCTAAACGAGAAGGAACATAGAGAAGAAAAACTGTCAAGTTCCAGGCGTTACTACATAAGATCTTTGAAAAGATGCCTAGAAGACAAACCGAGAGAATCAATGGAAGATAATTATCTAAATCCCTGCTAATCCCACCATAATCCCACATTACCTACCAAAAAATCCTAAAACATTATCTACCCATGCCAAGACAAAATTTCACATCTTTCCAAACCGTCCGGGTCCCAGTTTCACATGCTTCCATATACCTCCACATGCTTCGTCACATGCAACACCCTATTTTCACATGCTTTCACATGCTCCCACATACTTTCACATATTTTCAGGAGCTTTTTTAGTTTCTTTGCCTAAGATACTTCACATGTAAAAAGGGACCCACTTGTAGATAGGTTTTCCATGTAAGATAGGTTTATTTAATAATATAATTTTGTCTTGTAATAACCTCCTAGTCCTATATAAAGGAGGCCATGTAGTAGTTGTAGGATCATCTTGTAATCCTTGTAACCTTAATGATATATTACATATGAGTTCCTTCTAAATTTCCCTCTTGTTCTTTCTTTCAAATGGATGAAAATGCCGATCCATGTATGAAAATAGAGTATGAACACTCTAAGTAAGTTAGCTTATTGTAGTAAAAAACTTTTCTGAATTATAACAGCTAACGTTGGTTATAATACAAATTTTTTTCGAGTTGTGTAGCTTGGCAAGCCGTCCCTTATGGGTTGTTGAAGCCAGCCCTTTTGTAGGAAAACTTTTGCAACTATAAGCAAATTAACTATTAGTGTAGCTTGGTAAGCTGTCCTTTATGGGTTGTTGAAGCCGGCCTTTTTCGTAGGGAAAATTTCGTATCTATGATTTAATTTGCTTTCATGGAGTCTCTTGCTCTGTTCCTTATATTGTGGTAAGTGATTCCGAATTAAAAAGATAATCGGGAGCTTAATCAAACAAGATAGAGCTTTGAAGTCTGAGTAAAAACCCAAAAAATTAAATCAGGATCGCGTTCGGGGGTCGGGGGTCGGGAGCCAAGTCTGAAAGTCAAAAATTGAAGAAAATGAATTACTCTAGAAATCTAACATTGACGCACCGCATGGGATAGCGCGACAGTGTAAATTGCTGTTGTCTTGTCAGAATCTGCTCTTTGAACTTTCTCACTATTGCTCCGCATGGGGCAGCACACATGTAAAATATTCTCAGAGTATTTTTCCTATTTTGGTTTGGAAATAGTAGTTTCATCCGGGTCCATTCCTACATGGTATAAATACACCAAAAAGACATTTTTGAAGGGACTTTTGACCTTAAAAGCTTTGGAAGAGCATTGGAGGCTACAAGACATAGAATTTCATCATCTTTCTATCAATTCAAAACGAGAGTTTGGATTGTAACGTTAGATTGATATTTTCTTACTCTTTGATTATATTTATGATGACTTCTTCCATGATTATGGAGTAGTTTCCCTTAGGGTTTGACGGATATGGTGTTTTGATAAATATTTATGAATTTTAACTCTAGTTCTTTGCTTGAATTCACTTATGGCGCTTTGAATTGTTGCAACTTTATTCACCGATTTATTTAATCGAAAGAGGAATATTTTGGTGATTATTTTTGTATTATTTTATTTGATTTAATTCAGTGATTCTCTTAAGTAATCGAAAGAGCTTGTTGAATCGTTGATTAAATCAAGATAGGAGAATATTCGAGAAACGTCTTCCTAAAGACTAATCTATTAACACATGCTTGCATATTTTCACAGTGCTTATATTAGTTAACCTCGTAGAGTTAAGATTTAATCGAGAGAGGAGTCTTTACTACACGTGCGAACTAATCACTGAGTGAATTCGTAAGACTCATTAGAACATAAGAGTGAATAAGAGTTAAATCCCAAATAGCTATCTTGCACCTATCCTGTCATGACTCTTATTCCTCGCATAGATAAGAAACCAACTCTGCTAATCTCTAGCTCTTTGCGGTCAATTGTCAGTTGCCTTACTTTAGTAGTTAATCATAGTTCGAAATCATTCTAGTTTAAGTTTTGCTAATCTTGAATAGCAGTTAAACGAAAAATTACAAGAACATTGTTTAAATCTAATCTTTATGAATACAATAATTTTACTATACTATCTTTTGCTAGCGAGCATCAATTTCGTATTGTGTTTTGCGCTCGTCATCAACGTAGCGGGAATTGATGAACACTGGACAAGCACAAAGTCCTGCAAATCCAGTAGAGTTTGTGAGTTATCCAATAAAATAGTTAAGTTGATATAATACGAAGTCCAATCGATTTTTTCATAACTTGCATGCCATAGTTTTAAAATATATATATATTTTCCATTTGTAGCTTTGAAATCATAAAAGAGAGATATTTATGAGTAAAATCATGATAATCCGGTAGAGTTTTAAGCTATCCTACTGATTTGTCATAACTTGCATACCATCATTTGGAAATTTAATATTTGTTTATATTGTAGCTTCGAAATTATAAAAAAGAGGTATTACAACAATCTTGCAGAGTTTTTGAGTTTTGTTACCGGTTTGTCATGACTTGCACAACCTAACGATATTTTGGACCGAATTTTTCATTAAACTTTAAAGGGCCATTTCTCCACAAATATCAAAAGCGTGAACAAAAGTTATATTTACCTAAGCCCCTTGATTCCTCACCTATTTGATTTGGATTTTTAACGCTAATATAATCAGTATTTCTATTAAATTTGCTTCATAGACATAATTTTTTTTTTTCGTTTTCAAAACGTCTCTTTTAGCAAAATACCCAACTATTATCTTGATGAAGCTGATTACCCTTTAGTTGATAATCGATTTTCTAAATAATCACTACTCCATTATTGTAAAAGATTATCAAACAAAGTTAATTAATGATTAAATAATTGGAGAACATATATAGCGTCTTCATTGATTATCAACAGCTGCAATCAGAATTCAGATTACATGAAATCAACTTTCAAACTCTCTTTTTTATTTTCTATTCAAGTCTTAAATTATGAATTTAAGGATCAAGCCGTTTTTGACCCGTATGGGTGGGTAGTGATTACATTGCACTTGCAGAAGAACTAAGTACCTATAGGCATTTCACATTTAATGGTGCTATTCACATAAAATAAAATAAAATAAACATAAGCAATGGAGTTGACACTGTTCGATCAATATTTAGAGAAGCATACAAAAGGAAAAATACCACTTAGACGCTAATGTCTTCTAATTATCTCAACTAATTACGGAATTAATTCAACATTTTTTCATTCAAAAAATATTTGGACTAGTTGTGATGATGAAGCAAAATAAATTGGATGTGTTTGAAATTTATGAGTTTTATCGGGTTTCGGGGTGCGGACCCGGAGTTGACTTTTTGAATTAACATTTTGATTTTAGTTAAAGATCATAACTTTATTGATTGAAATTGGTTTCTCTCGCATTGCTTGTTAATATTGAGTCGCTTTTGGATAGATTTGAGCTGAGCGGATATGAATTTTAAATGAAAAGCTATTTTTGAGTGATGAATTGACCTAATTATGGGAAGTATCTTGCCTAATTTTGTGTGGGGGAAACTAACCCTTAGGATTTGAGTTATTTGTATTAATTGTATTATTATGTGGTAGACGTGTACACGAGGTGACGGATATGATTTAACTAGTTTAGATTCTTAGGCTTCTTTCATGCATCTAATTAGAAATTGTAATGTCATGTTATAATCTTCCATTGTTAAAATGCTCTTCCATGCTTTACTTGATGTTGTTATCACATGCTTTATCTTTTATTGTCAAACATGCTTTTATATGCCTTAATTGACGTTGCTACCTCTCTTATTGTCATGTGCCCTTTTAATTGTGGAGTTATTCTCATTTGAAGTTATTCCAGATGTCTCTTCAAGTTGATTTAGTCTCATGCATATAGACGTAGTTGCTATTTCATATTATCTTTTTTTGTTGTTAAGCTTATGTTATACAATTGAATTGAATTTTTTTTTTTGTGGGAACACCTTCATTTTGAGTTATTAAAGTTAAAGTTATGAAAGCTATTATCACATTGAGGTTGAAGTTGTTGATTATTGAGATATATTTCCTTGTTGAATAATTTTCATTCATTTTGTTATTATTGAGATTTTTGTTCACAATGTGGTTGAGCCGTGTGCTATATGGTCTGGTGACTTTTGCATTGTTGATGTTGGCAAGTTGTAGCATATGGGCACTTGTGGTGCGAGTTGTTGTATTGTCATATTGAAGCGTACGACAGTATAAGGATAGGGGTTAATGTGCATGTTGCGGCATAAGGTGAAATTTGTGTGTGCGTTGCTAGTAAGGGACTTACTTGAAGCCACGCAGCGACATAATGAGGCTAAAGTGCGTGTAGCTATTTCGGAAAAAATATTTTCAAAAAAGTCTCAATGTAAGATTCACGTGCCGATATAAGGAAAAATTATGATGCGATTTGTGAAATGTGAATATAAGGTGTGGTACCTCCGAGTGATTTGGTTGTACATCCTACCTTCGAAAGGCTTGTTGATTTCAACGGTTATTATTTTTCCTTAAATCATCTCACTTGTATTTGGTTATTTGTTGTTATGATTTGTGTGGGAACGATTGCCACTTGTTAATTGAGTCATGCGTTCTACTTGATTTGATGTGTTACTTTAATGTGTCAATCTATGCCTCCGTGTTACTTGGTGAATTGAGTATCTAGATGAATTTACTTGTATGGAGTCATTATCTCATAATAGGTTGAGATGTTGGTAACATAACAGTTTTAAATTAAAGAATTATAAATATGCTTTATTTTATGTGACTCTTAAGATAGAATTTGTTATTTCATTCGATGCTTATGAATATTCTATTTTATTTTATTTGGATTCTCAAATTAAAGTCATTATCCTATTGGTGTTTTACCTTACGTGAAATTGCTATCACGCCTTACTTAACAAATTCTATATTTGATTCATTAACTTATTTGATATTTTTCTTAATTTAGAGACACTATTTTGCTTTACCTTATTGATTTTTAAACTAAACTCATTTGATACTCTATTTTGTATAAATTGTACTTTATTTATTTTTTAAAATAAAATTATTTCATTTGACTCCTTACTTTATTCAAGATTGTATTATGCTTTATTGTATTTAAATAAATATCCCAAATATTTTATTTGGCATTTGCACGGATAAAATACATGGTATCATGCAGACCTTATCGTGCGAAGGTGATTGATAATATGGGCACGAGGCGCCATGCGTGTAAGATTCAGAATTTTCGCTCGTGATTTGTGGTTATGACGACCTTATCGTGCGAAAGAGTTTTGAAAAATATTTTTCCTTTTCTTGATAGGGAAAATATCTTCCTCCAATTAGAGAAAAAGTTCATGAGAAAAATATTTTCCAAAATATTTAAGTCAATCAAACATAAAAAATTAAAAAATATTTTCTGAAAATTATTTTTCTGCGTAGCAAACACACCCTTAGTAAAGGTTTTTTTTTTTGATTTCCCATCCGGTGTCCGGTACCCGTATTGGAGTCCGATTATATCCGGATTTGCACCGCATAGGACCCATTAGAAGGGAAACGCTCCCTACCAAGGATTTTTCCATATTCAGGGCTCGAACCCGAGACCTCTGGTTAAGGGAAGAGCAATCTTATGCACTGCTATCACATCCTTTGGTGATCTTAGTAAATGTTCTTCTTGCTTTAAACTTGATTGATACAATTTTCCTGTCAAATTCTTTGACAAGACACAGTGCTCGCACTTCATGTAAATCAATTTCCTTGTTTTCTCAATCGTGCCGTTGCTTCTTGAATCTTTTTCCACACGTAAGCCTATGCGGCAAACGTCTTAAATTAAATTGTTGCACAAAAAATATTTCCTCCGTTTTCAATTTATGTGAATCTGTTTGACTGAGTACAAAATTTAAGAAAAAATGAAGACTTTTGAAATTTGTGGTCCTAAACAAATCAAAAAGAGGCCCAGAGTATTTGTGTGGTTGTAAAAGTTTTTCATTAAGAATATAATTTTAAGTTTAAGCTAAATTATTACCAAATTTAAAAAAAGTTATTCTTTTTAGAACAGACCAAAAAGAAAATAGGTTCACATAAATTGGAACAGAGGGAGTATAAATTACGGCTTCTAGTCAAAAAAAAAATGTGCTCATTATTCAATTTCAACGGGGAACTTTTTTATTTTATTTTTACTCCAGAAGAAGAATGGATTTTTTTATAATCTAAAAATAATTTAGCATTTTACTCTTAATAATATGTTTTTATATCCACATAAATGTCAAGTTGATAAATACTTTTTTTTCTTTCTTTTACAAGCTCAACCGAATACTGTCGCATAAATTGAGATGAAGAGAATATTATTACTGAAATTAAACATTTCTTTCAACAATATATAATATACAAGTTCTATATTGTTGGCCCAAGTGAAGTTTGTTTTGATAATTGACAAAGGAACTCAAGCATGAACCAGGTCTATATACAGTGTACACAGGCATATGCAAATTCAAGTACACGACATGCACATGAAGGAGATTAGCTTAAGTGGTATATCAGATATCTCCTGAACGAAAAATGTTGCATAAATGATAAGGAGAATGACTCATTACTCGAGATAACTCTATCCTAGATAAAGGAGGAGTTAAAAGTTGAAGATAACTAGAACTCTTCCACCAAGGAAGAGTATAGCATTGGAACTCTAGTTATTTTCTATTCTACTAACTCTATATTTCAGGATGTTCTCATTTTACAGTTACGCACAAATGCTGAAGTTAAACGTGAGTTGAGAGAAAAATAGCAAGGCATTTTGCAAGCAATTTTTGTGTGATTTCAGTGTGCGAACCTGGAGCTACATGAACCAGATAGAAGTACCAGTTCCAAATGTGTGTCTTTTATTCTGGTTCAATTGTAGTAGGACTTTTGAGTTATATCTTTCAGCTTTATCTATAAGCAATTGTATTAGGTACTCTGAGTATTGTATTCAAGTTAGAGTTAACTTGCAGTTATCAATTGGTTGGCACAACGGGATTAGAGGCAATATTTAGGTTTACAAAGACTTTTGTAAATGCTATTTTGGTTCAGTGATTTAGTGAAGTGTTGGGAAAAATCCTACTGAGTAGTTGGTCGTGATTTTTTCACCTTTTGAGCCGGGTGTTTTTCAAGTAAAAATACTTATGTTCTTTACTTTTCGCATTTACTATTTCCGTAATAATAGTATAAGGAACACATAGAAGAATTATGTCCTTCTATAATCTGTGCACGCAAAAATTAGACACCATACAAATCACCCCTCCTATTGTGTTATAAAACATCAATTAGTATTAGAGTGGGTTATCCTTGAAGAGGCTTACACCTTAGGAGAAGATCCACATGAGTGCACCACCTGAAAATTAAACAGGGAAGGGCAATCCAATGCTAGTCCACCACTCTTTAATGGCCAGTAATACTCTTGGTTGAAAACCAAGACGAGAGATCACATTATAGGAGAGGACTATGAGCTATGGGACATTGTCACCGATGTTCTACTGGCTACCTTGAAAAAAAATTCTGAAGGAGTAAATGTGCCAAAGACAAGAGCGGATTGCACTGCTAGGACTTGAGGACGTTGGAGAAGAATGCTTAAGCAAAGAAATAGCTTGTTTGTGGACTTGGTCAAGATGAGTACAATAGAATCCAAGGCTGCATCACTGCTAAGCAAATTTGGGACACACTGCAAGTGGCTCACGAGGGAACACCTTAGGTGAAGAGATCTAGAGGAAATCTATTGTACTCTCAGTATGAGAGCTTTTCTATGAAGGAAGGAGAAACCATTCAAGAAATGTACACAACGTTCACTACATTGACAAATGAAATAAGATCATTTGGAAGGAATATTCATGAAGAAGAAAGGGTCGAGAAGATGCTAACTAAAGTTTTACCTATCACTTGGGAGAGCAAAATCATTTCCATCTAGGAATCAAAGAATATTGCCAATATTCCATTGGATGAATTAATTGGAAATCTTACTGCCTATGAGCTTAGGAGATAAACCATGAAGATGGATGTACCTAAGAAGGAAAGGAGCTTGGCTCTCAGAGTCACTGAAGGTTCTGAAAGATGACGAAATGGTTATGATCAACAAAGACTTCAAGAAGTACCTGAGGAGAGGAAGTGGTTTTTCAGGAAGTGGAAGCTACATCAAATCAAAAGCTCATGAGAAGCAAACCAATGATGACTGCTACAAGTGTGTAACGACTCGACCAGTCATTTTGAGAATTTGCACTTCGCTCGCTAGTTTATGAGCATGAGTAGCTCCGTTTGATATATTATGAATTATGTGAATCATCGGCTTTGGCGTTCATGTTATTCAGAATCATTTTGGAAGAATGAATTTTATTGTTGAAGCTTTAAGTTTAAAGAGTTGACCAAGTTTGACTTTTTGTGAATTTGACCATGGAATGGAGTTTCTATGATTCTGTTAGGTCCGGATGGTTATTTTGGACTCGAACGTATGCCCAGATTTGCATTTGGATGTTTCTAGAAGGTTTTGGCACTAGTTGGCAAAAAAGTATATTTGAAGGTTTGGAAAGTTTATAAGTTTGACCAGAAGTTGACTTTGTGGATATCAGATTTGGATTTGGATTCCGGAAATTGGGATATCTTTTTCATGTCATTTGTAACTTATGTGAAAAATTTGGGTTCATTCCAGGATGGTTTGATATGTTTCAGTGCGAGTTATGGAAATTAAAAGTTTAGAGTTCATAGATTTTGATCTAAGGTGCGAATCGTTGTTTTGATATTTTTATGTGTGATTTATGGCTCGAGGAGGCCCGTGTTATGTTTTTCACTTGTTGTTATATTGAGACGGAGTCTCGAGTGGCTAGGATGAGTTGCGGACGAGGTTCAAATAATTTTTGTTGCATAGTGCATTGCTGAAGGTTGCTGGTTCTGGTGTGATCGCACCTGCGGCTGGTTTTTCGCAGGTGCGATGGCTGTAGAAGAGACAAAGGTGTCGCTGAGGCGAAACGAGTACAGGGTGAGGAAGTCCGCAAAAGCTAATATTTGGGCACACATGCGGATGCGCAGGTGCGAGATGATAGAGCGCATGAGCGAAGTTGTTCGCAGGTGCAGATGGTGGCTTGCACTTGCGATGTAGCAGAAGTGAATATGTTGTCCGCAGGTGCGAGGGTCGAGTCCTTAGCTGATTCTGCAGAAGTGGAGGTTATGTCATAGAAACAATGCCACGGAAGCGGCTAATGTGCCGCATGTGCGTAAATGCTGGCAAAAGCTATAAATCGAGGGTCTTGGTCTTTTCTTCATATTTTGAGATGTGAGACTCGGATTGAGGTAATTTTTGGAGAAACTTTCACCATATTAATTGGGGTAAGTGTTCTCTATTTGGTTTTGGTTATATTTCATGAATCTATCTTCATTTTTGGCAATTAGTTGACGAATTTTTAATGAGAAAATAGGGGTTTTGGCCTAAAGTTTCCTAATATGAATATTTGAGTTTTGAACATCAAATTGGAGTCGGATTTGAGTAAAACTAGTATGGTTGGACTTGTAATTGAAAGGGCTATCGAATTTTGTGAGTTTTGTTGGGTTACAAAGCGCGGGTGGGGTGTGAGTTTTGCCAGTTTTGGGTTTTTATTAAGGATTCGGTATTTATCATTTGGAACTATTTCCTCGGGCTTTATTTGATGTATTTGAGTTTATTTTGGACAGTTTTGCGCCGTTCGGAGGTTGCTACGCACGTGATGGCATCTTTAGAGCGTCATTTGGCTTACTCGGCATTGGTGTTGGCTTGTTCAAGGTAAGTAACTCTTCTAAACTTAGTGCTGAGGGTATGAAACCCTGTAATACGTGTTATGTGATTGGTATTGAGGTGATGCACATACTAGGTGACGGGCGTGTCGGCGTGCACCATGTGAATTGGGACTATGTTGCTTCCATAGCACTGTATAATAGTCGTACTTCATTGATATCCGTGTTTTTACCATTTGATAAAGTAGTTAAGCTGTCAATCATGCTAGACATCGTGTTTAGGCATTATGCCGATACTGTTTGGATCCAAAGTGGTCGTTTCTTACTGTCATCTCACTGATTTTATTGATATTTCGTATTCAGTCATATCCATGCATTTATACCACATCTCAGTCTCAATTATTATTTATTGATACATCATATCATTTTTGTCGGGCTAGTTTCATGACATTGTGAGCCCGTGAGTGAGACTGGAGAGATTGATGACTGAGTGAGGTCGATGGCCTAAGTGAGAGTGATATTTTGGGCTCGGGCTGCACGCTGCAGCAATATATTGATTACAATTTATGGGATCGGGTTGCACGCTGCAATGATATGTTGATTACATTTTATAGGATCAGTCTGCACGCCGCAGAGATATAGAGCTTGGGATGAAGGAGCCCTCCAGAGTCTGCACACCCCAAGTGAGTGCAGTCGACAATATATATGTGGATCGGGCTGCACGCCGCAGCGGGTATTGTACAACACTGAGTGATTGAGTGTGCTCAACATTGAGCATAGTGAGAGAGGATGAGAGACAATGAGATTGAGTACTTTGTGAGTGTGAGTACATGAGCTCATCATCGAGATGCATTGCATTTGTCATGCATACTTGAGATACATGCATAGAGATGCATTTCCTTCTACTACCCAATTTTGGGACATTTATGATTTTACCTTATCTTGACATGTAGGCATAGAGATGTACTTTCCTCATGCTATCTGATAATGAAACATCTTACTTATTGTTGAAAGTATCTTTGGAAAAAATCACAGTTTTCAAACTTAGTCGCATTTTTGGCATTTTCGGTAAAAGATTTGGGTTTTCACTGAGATAGTTGAAAAGCATGCCTATTTTCTAGAACTATGAACGAGCTGAGCATTTTATTTCTGAGATACCTCTTTTTTACTTATACTATGCTGTTATGAACTGTTGTGAAATATTGGTATTGGACCCGACCTTGTGTTAGCTTGTCACTACTTTCAACCTAAGGTTAGGTTTGTTACTTACTAAGTACATGGGGTTGGTTGTACTCATAATACACTTCTTCATATTATATGCATATGTTCGCTACTGATATTGCTGTGTTTGATGGGAGCTGGATTAAAGATGTACCTGCGTCCCGGTTGTAGCTTCCTCTTGTTTGCGGTAGCCTTAGATCTATAAAACTCTATTTATGTACTTTTCAAACAGACTATGTATTTATCTCATTTCAGTTTTGTAAACTCTATTCTTCGAAGCACATGATTTGTACTACCAGTCCTGGGGAAATGTGTAAAATTCAGTAAATTACTATTTTTTTTGTCTTGTTAATATCATTGGAATTGGATAGTTACTAGTTGGCTTACCTAGCGGGTTGGGTTAGGTGCCATCACGACTAGTGAATTTGGGGTCATGACAAGTTGGTATCAGAGCTCTAGGTTCATAATAACTACAAGTCATGAGAAAGTGTCTAGAGTCTTGAAGATCGGTATGATGACGTCCATACCTATCTTTGAGATGCTACAAGACATTTAGGATATACTTCCCACCTTTTCTTCCTTATCGTACGATATTGATTCAGCTTGAAGCGTAACCCTTTGAATTCATTCCATGCATTCGTATGTGCACATGAGCGCTCGGTATCAGCTATGCAATAACGACTTTTGATTTCATGGTTGAGGTGCGAGATGTTATTTTGGAATGCTGATGATGGTCCAGCTGGAGGGCTTGAGGCCGGATTTTGATGGTAGCCTGAGCACGAAGATTTCGATTGAGTGATCGAATATTTTTATGACTTATATGTCCGTTGGTGTCTCTACTAGTGGAATTTGTGATTGGATGACTGTGGTGAGTATGATGTGACTGCGAGATGTGTTCAGATTGTTCAATTGTAACGGGAAGAGTTTAGTTGAGATGTAGGAAGGATTATTGGGTGATTGATTTATGTATTGATTTGGCGTATGGCCTCGAGTTATGGGTGTGTTGAAGGACCTCGCATGTTGTTTAGTTATGGAGCGAAGTAGATTTTCATGTCGTGTTATGAGTTCTGACTTAGGGAGATTAAGTGATTGCTTAGTAGTTGTGGCTGTGAAAGGGTATAAGAGATGTCAGTTTGAGGCTAAGCAAGTGGGTTGTCTCCTGTGAGGTGTCCTGGGGTTGTGTGATCCCTATGATGTTTTGGAGAGTTCTTTTTTACCAGTGAATGATATATGTTGCAATTTGAGTTTGGATTGCTTGTGGATGTTGGCTTGACGATTATAAGGGTGAATGCGAGATTTGCAGATAATTTGAATTATTAGATAGTTTGCGTTACATTAGCTAAGGAAGGATTTAGCTGAATCTCACTGCGGCATTATGGTAGTAATAAAGTATGTGCATTGTGAGTTATTGAATTTTTTGATCTATGGCTTTGAGCCAAGTGGGGGAGTCTTCTATCGACGAGTTGATTGCACATTTGTGTGTTGTATTGTTTTCGGTTTGAGGTATATTAGTGAATTAGTTATGACTGTAGGGGTTGAGATTTAGGATGACTTGAGTAAGAGAATTTTTGGATACAAGTTGTATTACACATTATGGGTATATATACATCATAAAATAGTTAAGTGGTTATTTGTGAAGGACGTAGTGTGCATGGAGTAGGAATTGCTCGGTTGCTTAGAAGTGTGGGTTACTCCCTTGGGTGTTGGTGTGCTAATGGGGCACATGCCGTTCAGTTCGTTTGGTCAGTTTAATTGAGATTTGAGAAGAGTGGATGACTCTCGAGAATGGTTCGAATGGATTCAAAATTTAAATGTAGCAATTTGGAAATTTCAAGAATTGTATATGGTTAGAAATTGAGAGTTACATTGGACGGTGTCGAGACTTGTGGAATTTTTATATCATTGTGGATTAAGCATTTCAGTATCAAGGAGGTGAAGGAAATAATTTTAGGTTCACATAAGGTCTCTTTAGAGTGGGTGTCTCGGTTGTGGTGCTTTGTGGTACTTAAGAGGGAAGTCAGCGGCTTATGGGCCTTAGGGTGTGCTGGTTTTATACTAGGGTCTCTTGTGTGGTGAATTTTGGTTAAGGATCGTTGTGTCCTAGCAAGGGGAAGTATCAATTTGTAGGTAATTTGGAAAGGACTTGGAGAAATAGGACAACTTAGTAGTAGGTTGGATTAGAACAGTAATGAGTATGATCGGTTCTTCAGGTACTTATGACGTGGCTAGTCTCTACAGGTGTTTCGTGGCAATGCTCTTGGCTTTTGGAAACCTGCGTGGCTGGGTTGAGTTAGAGATATTCGGTTCTGATAGCATGGTTGTGTGCAAATGGGTTTCGAAGAGTTCTTAATGGTTTTCACCAAGGTTTGAGGGGTATATTTCCTACTGGTGCGAGGAGCATGTGGTGTATGGTGAATTTCTCCCGGATGAAATCAAATGGAAGGTCCTTGGCTATTGAGTAGGTAGTAACTTGTGACTCGGAGTGGACTACGAAATTCTCGTATTTTTCATATGATGGCATGGTATATGCGGTGTATTGTATGATATTGAGATTTACGTGAGCGAGATTACAATTCAGTTTTGAAGGGAAGGTCATAAAATTCATAGGCATCATTGAAGGTCCAGATGACTAGGTAAATGATATTACTATTTGGTATAACTTTATGAGAGTATAAATTTCAGAAGGGGCAATGTGTTTTGATGTATGGATACTTCACTGGTACTGCGACACTCTCCTAATTGACCGACTGCTGATATTCAAATTTTGCTATGTGGCACGGAAGAATTTTAGAAGTATTCCTCATGCGATGATCATGTATGAGAGATGTGTGACATTCTGGCAGTGGAGTTGGATGTGATTCGTGTGTTATATGGATTTAGAGACTGGGAGTTGATCACGCTCAACTATGTCTTGTAGAAGACTAACCGGGCGCTGCAAATATAATCCGGGGTATTATGCCCAGAATCGATCCCACAGGGAATTTACGTATCAATTAAGTCTTTAAAATACTAAACTATTACTTAATCAATTTTCTCAAGACTTTTGAATATCAAGTGGTGATGTTTACTAAATCTAATAACAAAATAATAACTAGCAATTAACTAACAATATAGTGTAAACAATGATAATAAAGGTCTAAGGTTATGGTTTCCCCCGTTGGTGAATTCTTTCTCGGATATTTCTTATAGTTTAATTAATCGTCTCTATCAATCATGAACACTCTATCTACCATAAATCTCTCTCAAGTAATTATGATAATTTACTAGACGCACTCTCTCAAGTTACGCTAGCTAGATT
>ML423093.1:0-60380 GCA_005239525.1 Nicotiana knightiana | reverse complement strand
AACAAATCACAACAATTATGTACAACACCCCACACTTAAATCATGCAGTGTCCTCAGTGCATCACCTATAGACAAAACAAGAAATAAAAGTAAGGTGTAAGAAACTCCCTGGTCCAATAGTGTTGCCATCCTATCCATTGATCTCTCCTTTGAGCACATGCTTTAATCACTTTATGCCTCCACTTTGAACTTTTGAATTGAACCCCCATTTTTGATTCTGCTCTATGATCATGCTCATGGGGTGGTGGAACAAATCTGCCTGGCCCAAATAAACTCTGTAATAATCTGCGTTTCTTGGCCTTGCGATAAAATGTGTACTCCTTACTTTCAGGCAAGAAGAACTCAATAATGTAGGCATCTTGTTCTTTATCTCTCAACTCATCAGGTGGTTCGGATAACTCTATTTGCATATCATCATCCCAGCACAATGTGAACAAATGGTTGGAGTGAGTACCAACATCCTCAACAATAATGACACTAGATTCAACAAAATATGTATCATCAATGTCCTTGGTTAAATCTAGTATCTTTTCTACCACCTCAGCATCCTCCGATTTCAGTTCTAACCTGGGTGGTTCTTCAATAGATGGCTCGGCCGGTGGGTTCTCTCTTTCCTCTACATATAGTGAATCAAACTCGAGAGCCTGTTTCCATACCTCTTTTTCCTCAAGTGCTAACACCCAATCTGCTAGTTCTTCACCATTCATATCATCCAGATTCATGAAACATTCATCCAAAGGATCCCCAATAGTCAAGGATACATCAACTTTTTCTGGGGTCACATTCACATCATCAATAAGAGAGAAGTTGGTGAACTCACTAGGTTTCCTCATAGATTTCTTCACGTTGAAAGTGATTTCTTCATTGTTAAGCCTTATCTTTAGTTCACCAGTCTCACAATCAATAAGAGCTCTGCTGTGGCTAAAAATGACCTTCCCAAGATTATGGGAATTTCCTTATCTACCTTGCAGTCTAATATCAAAAAATCAGCAGGACATACAAACTTCCCCACTTGCACCAATACATCATCCAGAATACCCGACGGTCTCTTCACCGTCCTATCAGCAAGTTGTAACAGTATGGATATGCGCCTGACTCTACCTATCCCCAGTCTTTTATATATGGCCAGCGACATCAGATTAATGCTGGCCCCCAAGTCACATAGAGCTTTGGTGAAAGTTAAGTTTCCAATGGTACACGAAATTGTAAAACTCCCTGGGTCAGACAACTTTTCCGCAATAGGATGCGTCACCACCGCACTACAAGTCTGAGTAAGGGTGACAGTAACTAGATCTTGGAAGTCAACTTTTCTGGACATCAATTCCTTCATCATTTTAGCATACCCAGGCTTTTCTTTCAATGCATCAATAAATGGAATATTTACCTGTATCTTCTTTAGCATGTCCAAGAACTTCTTGTACTGTTCATGAGTCCATCAAAGAGAAGTTTGATGAGGAAACTGGTTCTCCTCTCCCAGAAACCAACCAGGAACTTATCTTCTATACTCCTCCTCTAGAGTCTGTTCCTCTCATCTCCAAGCCTACTAACGAGGATGATGAGGACGATATGGTCTAGAGTGCTCGCTTTAAGCTTCTCCGTAAAGTGCTTACTCCTGAATCATCTGCCAAGCGACCATCCACACGGTTGCAAAAGAAGGGGGCCTTTGACTCTGCTCTGGAAAAGAGCAAGAAAAGCAATAAAAAGAAGAAGAAAAGACTGATGAAGGAAGGGAAGGTGGTGGTGGATGACGTTATTCCTGTGGTTGAGGTGGAAGAGGATGCAGAAGAGGAACCAAGTTCCTTGGTAACAAGAAAATTTCACTCTAAAAAGTCTGTGGCTGGAGTAGTGGATGAAAGGCAAGGAAAACAACGTGTGTCACTTGTGAAAAGCAGTGGAAAGCTCAAGCAAGCTGAAGTTGGTGAAGCTAGTGTCAAAGAGTCCGTGGCTGTAGAATGTTCAAAGGGAAAGTCTGTGAAAAAGTCAGGAAAAAGAAAAAGGGAAATGGAAACTGTTGGGGGACCAGGTTCAATGCAAACAATACCAAGTAGCAGTGGCAAGTGTCAAGAGAATGTGAATAGTCAGAGGGTGCTATGGGGTCGGATGTTTGACCCAGAGATTTATGAGATGGCTGGAATGAGCCAAATTGTAGCCATGGTTGAGTTTCAGAAGTGGGACCGTCTCTTCAATGTGAGTGTGCCCAAAGTGTATGAGGATGCGGTGAAATATTTTATGCATCCCTATTCACAACTGATGGGGATCATATTTGTGTTCTGGTGAAAGGAGTTGACATTGTTTTTGACGATGCTTCTTGGGGAACAATTCTTCAAGTTCTATCTAAGGGAATGTCTAATGTAAAAACTGATGCTACTTCTTGTGAGGGAGACTTTCGGCGAGCCATTGTTAAGGCGGGCACAATTCAGTGGGGAGAACGGGTCCACAAGAAATCTATGCTCCCTTTTTACCAGCTTCTATTCGAACTGGTAAATAAGGTACTTCTCCCCCGTGCTGAAAGGAGATCTATTGCCTCCAAGGATGATTTGACATTGATGAAGGCCCTTGATTCATTCACCCCTATAAACTTGCTTACTCTTATGATTGAACACATGAGGAAAGTGGTTAATGTAAAGGATGGTAATCATGGGCTCACGTATAGTCCTACTTACTCGGGTATTTGAGTTCTACAAAGTGCCTGTTGAAAAACCCCGAGTAGGGACCCATAAGCAGACCTTCTCCAAGACGACCTTAGAGGAATGTGAATGTTTTCAGAAACCTAAGGGTAACACTTCTACAATATCCCAATTGATCAATGCGCTGAATGATGCAAATGAGGTGATCAAGAAGTTGAAGGCTCAGATTGCTATTTTGGAGACTTGATTGAGTAAAGCCTCTGGGGGACCTGGTGCTGTTAATCCTTCCAATGAGGAGGTTTCCCACTTGACCAAAGAGAACACTGAGCTTAGGCAGCAGGTTGAGAACCTACGGGAGAAACTTCTGGAGGAACAAATGTCTGCAAATGCCCGCATGGATTTGGTTCTCAAGACTCTAGCTGCCTCCTCCAAGCCTTCCTCTTCTAGTGCCCCCTCGGATTCTGTCAATGTCCAGTCTTTTTCTATTTTTGATGATGTTTGTGGTTGGTAGTACTTATTTTTTTTGTGTTTGGTAATTGGATCCCACCTAGCTGCTCCCATTTTAAAAAGTCCAAATTAAGTTTTTCTATCCCAAGCAAATACTTCTCTGTATTTAATAACTCTTTTGGTATGAATGAATCAGCTTTTTAATGTTCTGCATAATGCATACTTGCCTTTTCCTTCTGTTTTCTATCATGTTGTGTGCACACATGGACCATAAGTTAGATTTGTTAGACTTCTTTATGCTTTCTATCTGATTGTGCCTTTTTATGATGCCAAAAGAGGGAAGATAAATAAGAATAATTGATGGCAGGGCTTAAGGGGGAAGAACACAGACTGGGGGAACAATATGGGGTCCTGGTCTTGTATCTGGTTAAGTTAGACTATATAGCTGTTCATCAATTATAAAAGTTTGTCATTATCAAAAAGGGGAAAATTGATGGGTTAGTATTTTGTTTTGATGATCTAAAAAACTTTTATGTAAAAACCAAATAAAGGACCTGATGTGTAACCAGCACAACCAGTCATCATGAACTCAAAAAATCTGCGCAGTGTACATTTAAACTCACAGTGAACAGTTTAGGGACATGATCCCTTAACATTTTCACTGACGGAAGTACAGTCAACTCTACAGCTGGAAATCTGTAACAGAAAAGTGACTGCCTGCAACTGTACGTGCTGCAGTGCAGTAACAGTGCAACAATCACTTCCCATTGGTTGAAGATTGTACCAACTAAGCATGGGCATCCTTCTTGGGATGTCCTAGGGATATAATATCTCATTTGAAGACAAACCAGATATTCACTTGAGCATTTACCGAACATTCTCTCAAGCATTGAAGTGTTGCTCTTGCATTGAAGACTCAAGTGTGTCAAGAACAAGAAGACAACTCCACTAAGACGGACCAGTTTCAGTACGTGTTGTTAGGTGTCCTTAGTTGAGTTGTAATATTGTATTTTGCTTTCCATTGTATCCTATTTGCTTTCTTAGAAGCCTTATTTTAGGAATCTTAAAATCAAACCATCAGTGTTTGTATTGTGACTAGTGTTGTCATAAGTTAAAGTCTTGGTAACTAGTAAGTAACAAAGTGGCTTGTAATAAGTGTTTTACAAGTTAGTGTGTCAAAGTCTTTGTAAGAGAGTCATTATAAAGTGGCTTGTAATAGTTTAGGTTACAAGTTAGTGAAATTGAAATCCTACCAGTGTAGGTCGTGGTTTTTGTCCCCTTGAGTTGGGATTTTTCCACGTAAAAATCCTGTGCCTCTTTTACTTACTGTCTCTATCGATCACTCTGAGGGAACTGGTAAAGGACCAGGTCTCTTTACAGTCTGTGGAGTCCTAGAAACTATCAGAAGTAACAATTGATCGCAAAGTTGATCATTCGTACCTTTTAATTCATAGATATAGATCTCAGACCTATGAATGAGAATGTTTCTGAAACTTACTGAGATAAAAGGAAGTGAATTAGACAAAAAGAAAATCAACTTGGATAAATAAAAGAATTGACTTGGACAAAAAGAAACAAAATGACTTAAAAGAATCTTTTTTGTCGATAACCTAATACCAGTCGATCGAATATTGTATAATACAAGGATGTGTCGGAAATTGAGTTTTGATGATAAAAAAATATGTTATTTGTTGAGTTTCAGACCTCGAGTCCGGTGGTGTTTTTTGCCCAACATAAAAGTCTTCGCAAGGAAAAAATTCACTTTCACGCTCTACGAGGATGTATTTCTATTATGCTGCGGTGGAAGCTACGTGATAATGTCACAAGTCTTGGTATATTCTTATAGCTTGATTTTGGGCTAAGATTTAAGGAAGTACTTATAAAAGCAAATTTTACTTCTTTAAGAGATCGGATGAAGTTTTTTTACTTTATTTATTTGCGAGGATTAGGAGATTTGGTTCAACTTGGTTAACACTCATTTATCCTTGACCGTCTACGCTATATTCATATACAGTAAATTTTGTAACAACAAGAGCAAGAAAAATTGAAGAACCAAGTTCCAGAAATTGATTCAAGCTTAGCTTAGTTTGCCGTGATCTTGTTATAGGTAATTAAGTTATAATCTTACACATTCTATTCTAGGAGTGTTTTATAAGAATTATTGAGCCGCAATTCTTTTGTTCTACGCTAAAAGATTGGTTTAGAGTGTGTAACTACAATCATCTTGATTGCAAGCTATTTGAGTGACTAGATTCAGTCTCTTAGTTGTAAAGCAATTTTGTAACCCAAAATTTCTTGTTGTTCTGGTGAAGTTTGTGAGAAACAAATCCAAAGTTGAGTCGTGATTTTTAATCCCTTAACTAAGGAAATTTTCCATGTAAAATTTCCATCTTCTTTATTTTACGCATTTATTAGTTACAAGAATTACAAGAACCACTTCGAGAAGCTAGTTCTGGGAAAAACGTAAACTTCTTGTAGAAAATTTTAATTGATAGATATATTATTCACCCCCCATTTCTAGTGTATAATTGGTGCATTAAAAATAATAATAGGTATCAAAGCAGACTGTCAATTACAAAGCTTACACCTTTGAGAGATTTATAAGATGAGTGCACCATCTGAGATGAATGAGGGTTAGTCTACCACACCACCACATTTTTTCAATTGCAAGTACTACAACTAGTGGAAAACAACGATTAAGAACTTCTTAACTACTGAAGATCACAAGTTATGGAATATTAATCTGAAAGGACCAAATATTCCTATAAAGCTTAATTCCGGAGGAAGAGAAGTTCTTAAGGAAAAAAGTGAATTTCATAAGATTGATTGAAAAATCTTGAAGAAAAAGGCTAAAGCCAAAAAGATACTTATCTGCGTCTTGGGCCTTAATGAGTACAATTGAGTTTCTGTATGCACTGATGTAAAGGAGATTTGGGGTATTATGCAAACTGAACATGAAAGAACATCTCAAGTAAAATAATCCAGAATTGAGATGATCTTGAGAAACTATATATTGTTCGCCATGAAAGCTCTGAACCAATCCGAAATACGATCACTAGGTTCATGTTCACGCCAAATGAGTTGAGATTACTTGGGAAGACATTTACATATGAGGAATGAGAGAGAAAGGTTATCAGAATACTTCCCGCGTCATTAGAAAGCAAAGTCACGTTAATTGAAGAAGCAAAAAAATTAGTACAATCATGTCACGGCCCAATTTCCCCTCCGTTAGGTATCGTGATGACACCTAGTCTTAGGGACTATGTAAGCCTAACATTTACTAATTAACAACAATAATAAAGAAAATCTAACAGTCTCGATGTAGAAATCTTTACAGAATTTATAATTTCCCAAAATCGGTAGTACAAGTCATAAGATTTACAGAGTTTCTACAACTTCTAAATACAATTGTTTGGAAATGACTAAAAACAGTTTGAATACAAGGTAAGAAGGTGACTCCGAAGCCTGCGAACGCAACGACATGTTTACCTTGAGTCTCCTCAGCAAAGATCCACACAGCTACTAACGATCGATACCTGGATCTACACAAAAATATGCAGAAGTGTAGTATGAGCACACCATAGTGGTGCCTAGTAAGTATCAAGACTGACCTCAGCGAAATAGTGACGAGGACTAGTCAAGACACCCATTGATCTAATAAACTAAACAAGTATAAGTATAGGGATGACAAAACATGAAATCTATCTAAGGACTACGCGATATGGTTAACGACATAACAACTGCAATAAGGAAGGAAAAATAACAAGTAATAGCGGAACACCATAATAAGATACAAAAGAATGAACAGAAACACAACCTAAATCCGAAAATCACAATACAGTAAAGGCAAGTGGTAACTCAGCAACTGCAATAGTTTTCACATCAGTTCTCAGCCAACAAATCTCAATAAATTAATAAAATCCTTCAAGTGTAAACTTCCACCCGTAAGTTTTTAAATTGAGGTCATTAGAATATAATCCTTTCCAATAATAAATTCTTTTTGAAATATACTTGCTTTCAATATAAACTTTTCAAATAAATATCCTCCAAACGTAGTTCTTCCAGGATCAATACTTTTCAAATATAAGCTTTTCAAATAAATATCCTTCAAACGTAGTCTTTTTTTCAAGATAATTACTTTTCAAATATAACTCTTTCAAATAAACATCCTTCAAACATAGTTACTTCAAGATAAATACCTTTCAAATATAAAATCATAGAGGATTAGGAGCTCCGAACACAGATATAAAACAGGAAAATCTACCGCGATACCGTCCGGTAGTCCCGAATTAATTATGTAGTACAGGGGGATCTCCCAGAATACGTCCGTAGTCCCAAAATAAATATGTAGTGCTGGGGGGATCTCCCGGAATACGTCCATAGTCCCAAAGTAAATATGCAAGATAGGATCTCCCGGAATATGTCCGTAGTCCCAAAATAAATATACAGTACTGCGGGGATCTCCCGGAATACGTCTGTAGTCCCAAAGTAAATATGTAAGACATAAGGATATCCTGGAATACGTCCGTAGTCCCAAAAGTAAATATGCAGTATATGTGGATCTCTTGGAATACCGTTCTGTAGCCCCCAAAGTAAATATGCAGTATAGGGGGATCTCCCGAAATATCGTTCTGTAGTCCCAATTCAAATATGCAGCCGCAACAAACAAAAATGACAACTATAGCACGACAGAAACCTCGTACGTCACCACAACAAGTACAAAAGCAACAACGACAGTAAAGCAAATATGGCGAGTAAATCAACTCAAGAAGTTAAATCACAAAGAACGGTATAACTCATTCACAAGGAATAACCACAGTAAAGAATGCTAGGCGCAAGGAGAACAACTTAACAAGGGAAACAAAATGTAGCAACGATTCCACAATATTCAAGTCAATAATAAGAAGCCAACACGATTCAAATAGTTCCAAATAAAGGCAAGTCAAATAAGATATATGTTATCTAAACTCCTTTTGAGGTTGAGAAATTACGAGGGATATTCAACAATTCAAGTAAAGGTAAGCATCGAAAGATAATGATAACTCCAATTAAGATTAAAAAATTATAGGATGAGATAATAATAATTTCAATTAAAGATAAGTAGTTATGAAAATATAGCATGACGATAGAAGAGGTAAAAGCTTCAGTTAAGTCAAGTCAGGGTCAAGTAGACAGTACGGGTGAATCCTAAAGCAATTATCTCTAATCAAGGCATGTAGAGGTGAAACTAGCAAATAGGAACTAAAACATATCAAGAACAAATTCATACACGGTGAATATAAGGACCTAAGAACCCTAAAAGGCCAACTTCCCACAAATAACTCCGAGCACGCACTCGTCACCTCTCGTACACGGGCTACAATCAACATAGAAGACTCAAATCCTAAGGAGTAGTTCCTCCACAAAAGGTTAGGCAAGATACTTACCTTAAAGACAACAATTTGATACTCTAAAATGAACTCCTCGGGTGAAAAGAACTCCGGACGGATCAAATCTAACTAAAATAACTTCAAAGCACACATAAAACTTATTAGAAACTATTCTGGATCATAAAGTCTAAATCTTTAACAAAATCCAAAAATCCGTCAAAAAGTCGACGGGCCCGCACTTTGGAACCCGACAAATTTAACAAAATTTGAATACCCATTCCAATATGATTTCAACCATACAAAATTATCAAATTGCGATACCAATTCGTCCCTCAAATCAAGATTTTCCATTTGAGAAATTTTCTTCAAAAACCAACATTTTCCTCAACTCAAAACACAAATATAATGATAGAATTGAAATAAATTCATGGAATACATTAAATACTAGGTGAAGAACACTTACCCAATCAGATTGCTTGAAAAACCCACCAAGAATCGCTCAAACCGAGTTCTACAAGTCAAAATAAGGAGAAAAGGGCAAAACCCTCGAATATAAATTCTCTGCCAAGGCGTGACCACACCTGCGGCAAAAATAGTCGCTTCTGCGCAACCGCAGGTACGCATGCCCAACCGCACTTGTGCTCCATCTTGCTTCCGCGCCCAAATATACGCTTCCATGGGGCCACATGCGCACACCATTTCTCCGCCTATGCGGAGAGTGCCCAGTCCAGCTCCTCTCGCACTTGCGCGTCCTTCTTCGGACCTGCGCTCAAGATTCGTTGGTGCGATTACACTAGAACTCAGACCTCCCCAAAACCATAGAATTTATCTGAAACTCGTCTGAAACACACCCGGGGCCCTCGGGACCCCGTCCAAGCATACCAACAAGTTCCATACCCTAACACGGACCCGCTCGAGGTCTCAAATTACATCGAACCACGACAAAACTACGAATCGCACCATGAATCGAGCTTATGAACTTTCAAGTCTTTCAACTTCTAAAACTCCTGCCGAAATCTATCAATTCAACCCGGAATGATGTTAAATTTTGAAGACAAGTCCCAATGGACCTAAAAGAGATGTTCCATCTCTTGGAAATGCATTTCGACCCCGGTATCACCAAAGTCAACTATTATTAAAATCTTTACACTTCTCAACTTCAACTTTTCTCCGTAATGCCTTAAATTACTCTACGGACCTCCAAATCCAAATCCGTACGCACGCCTAAGTCCAAATTCACCATACGAAGCTGCTGACATCATCCAAAACTCATTCAGGAGACGTTTACATAAAAGTCAAATTCTGGTCAAATTCTCACCGCTTAAGCTTCCAAAACTAGAATCATTCTTCCAATTCGACTCCGAATCATCCGTTAATTGAATCCAACCATGCACGCAGGTCAATATAAATAATGTCAAGCTGCTCAAGGCCTGATGCCATAGAATGAAGCTTAAATTCTCAAAACGAATGGTTGGGTCGTTACAAATCACCCTGAGTGAACTAGTTGAAAATATGAGAACATATGAGATGAGGAAAATGAAGTAAAAGAAAGATGACTACAAGAGGGACAAAAGGTTGGTATCCAAGGCATTCAAAAATTCTAGTTCTAATGAACAAGAAGAAATTTCTATAAGTCTACTGCCACACAATTCAAGAGATTTTTAAAATATTGAAAATAACTAGAAGGAGAGAAGCTTTTATTAAACTAAAGGCTATAGTAAAAACATACTTCAATGGCTTCTACAAAATGTGGGAAGCTTGATCATATAGTCAAGGATTATCCCCCAATGAAGAATTGAATGGGAAAAGGAGCATGTCAACAAACAGAAGAAGGACTGTGGATTTAGTTCTAGTTACAATAATGCTTTGAAGTTAAAACGAAGGCTGCAGAGGACGCCATAAAGTGAGTATTCTGGGCTGCATATGAAGATGGAAATGATGAAAATCTGGATGACGAGGAAGAAATTGATGGGCCATTGTCCTTGTTTTCCATGAGTGAAGCTGATAATTAACAAACCTAGCTAGAGGGAGATCCAATAAACCATCCACCCCCATTTACTGGACAACATTTTGGTTGGTGAAAGGATAGAACATAAACCTTCTGCAGTTCGAGAACTTTGACCTATGGATGATTGTGATTCAGGGACCTTTTATTTAATTAAAAAAGAAAAGAAAGTTTCCAAAACAGAAGAAGAGTTCAATAATGATGACAAGACAATGCTAGAGAAAAAGGCCAAAGCTAAGTTGATTTCGTATAATGTTCTTAGACTTGAAGAGATCAATAGGATTTCGACATGTAATACTGCAATGAAATATGGGAAAGGATAACGACAATACATGAAGAAACTCAATCAGACATGGCTTGAAAAGCACTGATTCTGAGAAGGTTAACACTAATGACATTGTATCCATGATGGTCATACGTGACTCTGAATCTAAAGCGGGAAATGAGGAGCTAAATGTCCTCGACATTAAAGATAACCTTAATCTTCTTTCTAAGAAAATACTATGTTGCCATGGTGCTCTCATTAATTAATCAGATTGAAAAATTCAGTGCTGCAAACAAAAATCGTTTAATAAATTTTCAATTGTTAAGTCTGAATGCCATAATCTTGAGTTCAGATGTAAAGGAAAAAAATATTTTAAGAAATAGGTTCTTATTTAAAAGTTTTAAGTTGAAGGACCCAAATCCGAATATGAGAAATTGAAGAAAGCACATTGTAAAGGAAATGACAGGATCAGTGATATATAAGAGTCACTTGAAAAGGAATTAAAATTGACCAAGAAAAATTTATATGACAAGGTTTAATAAAATAAAGTAATTTAAGAGGACCTGAACAAGGTTAAATATGAACTAATTGGAACCTCCAAGTGGAGCATGTCCTCAGATGCTTTAGAATGGCTGATCCAAAATCACAGCAGAAATAACTGGCTTAGAATACTACAAACCTCTCGCTAAGGTCAATTCCAAGTATGTAGCTTCTCTGCTTCTGCATCTAGTAAGCTATGTAAATGATAAGTGTGAATTCTAACCACTTATTAGTACTTTCTTGATATAGTTTATAGTCCGAAAAGTACTGATTTTTGTCTCATAATCTAATGAAAATAGTTGAATTGCAGGGGTGCTGGAGAATGTGTGCTTAATGAAGAAAATAACTCAAATAGGAGATTATCTAACCAATTTCAGCAAAGAGGAGAAACGCTAATAAAAGTTCGGCGCGTAAAATTCTATTTCCAGCCACAAAAGCAAGTGTGGTCCGCAGAAGATGAAATGCATCCACAGAAGAAGAACTGGAGCTTCATGGAATTTTAGCCGAAGTATGGTCTGCTAACTAAAAAGTGTGCTCGCACTTGGTTCGCAAAACATGTTCACACTGACAAGCCTGAAAGATCAAAGACGATGCAATTGAACAAGTGTAAAGTATCCTCAAATGCGGCTCGAAGGAATCCACGTGTAGCCGCAGAAGTTGAAGTACGACCGCAGAAGTTAATGTGCGGATGCAGAGCTCTTCCAACTGAAAGCACCCGCAACAGTAACCCAAAAAAGTGCGGACCACAAATGTTAAAGTGCGGCGGCAGAACCCTCCGAAGGGTATTTTTGTCAGAAGTTTCGGAGCACTATAAATAGGCATGAAACACTTTTGTAGGGAATATTTTTGTATTGTAGAAGCAAATAGTAGTTCTTTTTAGCTATTTGGCGAAACTTTGAGCTACAATAAGAGATGATCAACTACTTTTTCATTTTAATTTAGCTTTATGTCTCTAGTTTTTTCTTCTTTTTATTTTTTATGTCCATTGCTATGAGTAGCTAGATTTTTATCTAGGATTGTGATATAACCCGAGTGCGTAAAACGTATAGGTGTTTAATATTAATGTTTGATATTTATTGGGTTAATATTATATAGCTTTGTTTATGATTTAAAGTTAGAATTAATGGTTGCAAACATTGGTTCATGCCTATTTGACTTTGTTCTTACTTGAGAAAGAGGAATTTAGTGGCTAACAAGAAATCGAATTAGTTGAAGTATTCATTAGTTTAATTAAATGATTTGACCTAGAGATAGGGAAAATCCAACTTGTGCTCATATTCAATTGCTCATTGCTACCCATTTGAACTCAAGAGAGCCAATTTGGACATAATCACTCTTTAACCGAGAAGTATTGAGCGTGTACTTATGTATTGAGAGTCTTAACAAACCTCGATCTACCAAGAAAGCATAGATTTACTCTACCCATTAGGTTTACACCTAGGTTAACGTTACAACCCTAGGCTTCTCTCTATTTATGAAAACCTCAAAATATTTTAGTTATTACTTGTTCATTAGCCTAGTAAAAAAAAATATTAGTTGTTTAATTTAACACAATTGTTACCCATCTTTTCTTGGAAGCTAGATCAAGTTATTTTGAGTTTTGTTTTCTTGAGTATCTACCTCAACACCCATTCTAAACTTCTTGTGGATTCGACCCCGACTCGCGTTGAATTTATTATTATAGATCGTTTCATATTCTCTTAATTGGGGTCTGAATTAGACGTGATCAGTACATATTATGGTAATACTGGTCACTATAGAGAAACATGCTTAGCACTCTTCAATATACAAAATAAGAGGTTCTAATTTTGAATCAGAAAGAAAGAAAGACTTTGTTTATGATGAAGTTTTAACTTACCAAGCTGGATGAAAAAAATATTTAATTCATCCTTTCAGTTAGAAGATGGGACTCAATCTAGTCTGGGTTTATAAATCTAACCCTTAATCTGTTTTGCAGGTTAAAGTGAGAGAAAGCAGCCAAGACTATATTGATAGTGACTGCTCAAGGCACATGACAGGGAGGAAGAAATTTCTTCTTACTAACAATCTTTCAAGGAGAAAGCGTAACTTTTGAGAATGGTAAAAAGATAACCGGGATAGGTATGGTTGGAAAGTCACTATAAAAGAGGCCAAAATATTATAATTTAAATCACAGTAATACACATTAATAACATGTCAAGCCTTTGTGTAAAAGTGATATTAGATCCTTTATAATGTAAGACCCGACTGGTCATTTTGAGAAATTGCGTCCGGTTCGGCAGTTTGAGGTCAAGATAAGCTTCATATTATGTGCATCGACTTGCGTGCATGGTTGGATTTTGTTTCCGGATGAATCAGAGTAGAATTGGAAGAAGAAATCTAGTTTTGGAAGCTTAAGCGGTGAGGATTTGACCGAAATTTGACTTTTGAGTAAATGACTCCGGAATGAGTTTTGGATCATGTCAGTAGATTCGTATGGTGATTTTTGACTTAGGCGCACGTCCGGATTTGGATTCGGATGTCCGTAGAGTGATTTGAGGTAATTCAGCAAAAGTTGGAAAATCTAAAGTTTGGGAAATGGAGTAGTTTGACCACAGTTGACTTTTTGAGATATCGGGGTTGGAATGCGATTCCGAGAGTTGGAGCAGCTCCAGGATGTCAGACTTGTCTAAAAAATTTAGCGTCATTCCGGGTTGAATACATAGGTTTCGGCACGAGTTTAGAAATTTGAAGATTTGAAAGTTCACAAGTTCGATTATTGGTGTGATTCGTAGTTTCGTCGTGTTTTGATGTGATTTGAGACCTCGAGCGTGTTCGTGTTAGGTTATGAAACTTGTCCTTGTTTTTAGACAGGGTCCAAGGGGGTCTCGTGTGTGTTCCGAGTGGGCTACGGGTCATTTTCCCCTATTTTTCGACTATTGGTTCTGGTGTCTGATGTTCTTCATCACGATCGCAGTGCTCCTTTCACGATCGTGATGCGTCTCTACTAATCGCCTCCATTTACTTCTACGCATTCGCGTAATAGTCCCCGCGATCGCGTAGCTCTATACTTTTCCCTCTTCGTGTTCGCCTTTTTTGTTCCGCGTCTGTGTACTAGAAACCGGGCCTTGAGCACTGGTACTCGTTACTCTTCGTGTTCGCATGACATCCTTTGCGATAAAAGAAGCCTGCCTACCCCCTTATACACGATCACATAAGCCCTTCCGCGATCGCATAGCATATTTTGAACCAGCAACTACTTTCTTCTACGCGATCGCATCTCTTCTCTCGCGTTCGCGATTCACAAAAATCTGGGTAGACAGAATCTATTCCTAAATCAAGGGTTACACCATTTTCACCATATTTTGACTTGTAGAGCTCGGTTTTGAGCGATTCTTTATGGGTTTTTCAAGAAATTCGATTGGGTAAGTGTTTTTCACCTAGAATTAAATATATTCCATTATTATTCTTTGTTTTTATCATGAAATTGTGTTTTTAGTTGGGAAAAATGTTGGTTTTTGAAGAAATTCCCAAAAACGAAATTTCATGATTTGAGGGGAGAAAAGGTATCAGAATTTGGTGATTTTCGTCTGGTTGAACTCATTTTGGAATGGTGTTCGGATTTTATAAAGTTTGTTGGGTTCCGAGGTGCGGGCTCAGCGGTCGACTTTTGGGTCAACTTTTAGATTTTTGTAAAAATTAAAACTTTATTATCCGGAATAGTTCCTTATAAGTTTTATGTGTGTTTTGAAGTTGTTCTAGTTGGATTTGAGCCCTCCAGAGGCCTTTTCACCCGAGAAGTCCATTTTAGAGTACCAGGTTGTCGTCTTTGAGGTAAGTATCTTGCCTAACCTTGTGTGGGGGACTCCCCCCCTAGGATTTGAGTCCTCTATGTTAATTGTAGCTCGTGCATGCGAGGTAACGAGTGCATCTCGGTCTTATTTGTGGAAAATTTTCCTTTAGGGTTCTTAGATCCTTATGTTCATTAAGTAAGAAGTTCTCTGATATAATTTGGTTTCCGAGTTGCTAGTTTTACCTCTACATGTTCTTTACGACGTTATTAGCTTTTTTCTAACTCTTACTTGTTATTTGGCCCTTATTTGTCTCAATTGAAGTGATTGCCTTCCTTATTGTTTTGATACTTCCTAATTGTGAGTTCCTCTTTGACTTTGTGCAAATATGCTACATGTCCAATTGTTGTGGTTGCCGGTGAAGTTGTCACGTGTACATGTCTTGTTGTCCTTGTAAAGATTGTTGTATTCCTTTAATTTTTACGTGATTCTCTTGTTGCCGTGTACTCATACTCTTGGTAGTATAAATTCTTGTAATTGATTTGTTGATTTGTTGTTGTTGTTGATTTAAGATATTGTCTGGTGGGATCCGGTTACACGCCGCAACAAGAGTAATAAGGGTGGACAGGTGGGATCGAGTTGCATGCCGCAACATGAGAAATAAAGGTGATATATTGAGGAGTAATAAGGGTGGACTGGTGGGATTGGGTTGCGCGCTGAAACACATATTTATTATTTACTTTTATTTTAATTGTTACAGAGGAATAAGGGAGGATAGGTGGATTGGGATGCGCCCACATCAATATATGTGTTTATGTATTCCTCTCTGACTGTGTGACTCATTCGTTAGTTACATTTCACCTAAGGATTGGTTATAGCTGGATACTGATACGACCCTTGTTATTTATTTATTTCTGCAAATTTCTGATTTTTAAAGTGAATTTATTATGTTGAGTCATTTCCTCCTACCGTGCAGAGACGTTAGTAAGATAATATTTTCAAACAAAGTGAAAAAACTAACACCATGTTATCTTGTGTGTCTTTAAGTTAGAACCCGCCGATTATTTCAATACTTACCATTCCTACTAGTTATCATATTTTACTTCAACGATTTTCTCAATCTTCTTAATCTGTCTGAGGTTTTGTTTTACTTACAAAAGAATTTTTATTATGTTTTAAACTGATAAATTCTATATTAAATGCAAGGATTATTTGAAGTTGAAGTTTATTTAGGAAATGTTATTTTTCTCACTCACATGATTTCTAAAACTAAACCTCATCTTTCTCATTGATTTCCTAATTGGTTTGAAACTATAATTTATTTTATGTTATATAAATGAGACTCCTTGAAACATCTTAATTCGATTGGTTACAGATATTTTGTACTGGGTAGCACGTGGATTTTGTTGTGCAAAGTGAGATGGAAATATGTGGGCACAAGGTGCCATGTGTGCTTAAAGTTTGGAAATTGAGATTTTTGATATGAGGCACCGAGGATTGAGATGGTCGGGATTGCATATTATAAATGATGTGATTGATTGAGTTAACATCGCCTTCTTTATTTGAGTACATTTTTACTTGTATGTGTCCCAGCTATGTTGGTGTTAATTTACTTGGTTATCTTTTGTTACCATCCATGTTTCCCTTTATTGCCTCTAATGTTTGTAGTTTGATCTCTCCCTTCTATTGACATTACTTTGTTACCTTGTATACGGCCAAAATCGGAGAGTCTGATTTCGGGGCCACTGTGGCATCCGCACCCGACCTCGAGAAGCTCGGGACAGAGTTCGAAGCTTGGCCCCGAGACGCATCCCTCGAGGAAGCATATCGAAAGGTTGCCTGTGCTCGACCTCGGGGCAGCATAAATTGATGACCGTGATGGAAAGGCGGAAAATTCCCAAGGGCACGTGGTTGGAGCTGACCAAGTCTGCAAGAATATTACAAGTCCGTACTGAGCCATTAAATAGTTGTACCAATAGCATTTCCTTGTCATAATTATACATGTACTATGTTAGGATTTCCCCCTCCTATATAAAGGGGACCCTTGTCATTTTTTAAGGGAGATTATTATTCAACACAACACATTCATTGCAATAAAACATTTTCTGCTCTTTCTCACTATCTCTAAGATTTATTGCTCCTCACTTAGTGTTCTTCATTTATTATCTTCATTTATTGTTCTCCATTATTGCTCATCATTAGCCGCTAAAGGCTATCCCCGAGGCCTCCAATATCGGTATATCTTTGATTTCTCATTGCTTACCACCCCAATTAGACCTCGAGGACCCTCTGTTTCGACCAGCTCAAGGCCCAGCCTTGTGATAACTTTAGTTTGATTATCTCATTTTCATTACTTGCACTTGTCACTTCCCAATAATCAACTAGTGTTAGAATAGATAACATATTTTTAGAACCAAAAATCAAAATATAATTGTTAACACCATTTTCAAAGTAAACAGTTTGGCGCCCACCGTGGGGCTAAAGATAATAGTGATTATTTTAGTGCTAGTTCTCAGATAACACACGTTATCCTTCACACTTTTTCTTGTCCAAGATTATTTGATTTCAAGCTGAAACATGTCAAACTCCACCAACGCACCAGTGCATGGCAACAATGACCTCGGTTTTCACGGGGAAAATAATGCAGCAACTTCAGCAGCCGGTGTGCCACCGCTCAACCCCGGAGTAGCGCTTATTTCCAACCCAGTTGATGTTGGTTCGCATATCGCTCTAAGCACAGATTTGGGTGCGAATGCCGGGGGAATCGTGCAAGGAGAAGTCCAACCTGAAGCACAAACAACACATGCTCGAAACGAAGTCAGCCTACAAATCATTTCGATATGTTGCAAGCACAACATGTTTCCATTGCTTCAACAAAAATCCCCAAGCACAGCGGGCCAGAAACAGCTCATCGAGTCGAGCAGGTACCAGAAAGATCGAGCAACAACGGGTCAACAGCAGACCCCACTGTTATGAAGATGCTCGAGGACCTCACCAAAAGAATCGAATCGGGAGAAAGGAAAATATAGACCAATGACAGAAAAGTAGAAAGCTATAACTCGAGAGTCGACCAGATCCCGGGTTAACCTCCGATTCTGAAGGAGGTAGATTCGAAGAAGTTCATGTATAAACCATTTTCGTCAAGCACGGCTCCGAAGCCCATTCTGAAGAAGTTCAGGATGCCCGATATCCCAAAGTACAACGGGACCACAAATCCTAATGAGCATATTACCACCTAGACTTGTGGTATAAAAGGGAACGACTTAAAAGACGAAGAGATCGAGTCCGTCTTGCTGAAGAAGTTTGGAGAAACACTGTCCAAGGGGGCCATGATGTGGTATCACAACATTTCCCCAAATTCAATAGATTCGTTTTCCATGTTGGCAGACTCCTTTTTTAGAGCACACACTGGTGCCATTAAGGTCGCTACAAGGAAGTCCGATGTCTTCAAAATTAAGCAGAGGGAGACCGAGATGCTAAGGGAGTTTGTATCCCGTTTTCATATGGAACGAATGGAATTGCCACCAGTCTCCAATGACTGGGCGGTGCAATCCTTCAGTCAGGGCTTGAATGAACGAAGCTCAATAGCTTCGAAGCAGCTAAAACAAAATTTGATTGAGTATCTCGCATGACTTGGGCGGACGTACATAACAGGCATCAATCAAAGATTAGGGTCAAGGAAGACAAATTAGGAGTCCCCTCATGCTCAGTGTACCCAAGCAAACTCTTAGCAAAAGAAACAAGAATGCAGAAAGGGAACTGAAGTCGAACAAGGAAAGATACCAACTATATGTCGATGACCGAAGAAACGCCCCAAGGCGTGATATACCTCAAAATATCAAAGGGTAGATCAAGGTCTGGAAACTAGGGGACTCGTGAACAAAACTAGGCTCGACAAACGCATGATGCCGATGGAGGCGCTCCGATTGTCAGAGTATAACTTTAACATCGACGCATCACAGGTCGTATCGGCAATGGATAATATTAGAGACACCAGGTATCCAAAGCCAATACAGTCAGATCTTTCCCAAAGGAACCCCAATTTAATGTGCAAATACCATGGCACTCACGGTCACAGGACCGAGGATTGTAGACAGCTTCGGGAGGAGGTAGCCCGATTATTCAATGAAGGGAAACTTCGAGAGTTCCTTAGCGACCGGGCCAAAAATCACTTTCGAGAGAGATATGACAACAGAAATAATGAGCCATAGGAGCCACAGCATATCATTCACATGATCATCAGAGGGGTCCATGCTCCGAAAGGTCCTATCTTCAAGCGAACAAAAGTATCCATCATGAGGGAAAGGCGGACTCGGAACTATATACCCGAGGATACCCTCATATTCAGTGAGGAAGACATCGAGGCCTTATCCCAGCCTCATAACGACGCACTGGTAATTTCCTTCCTTTTAAATAAGTTTCAAATCAAAAGTGTGCTCGTGGATCCAAGTAGTTCGGCCAACATAATCAGTTCGAGGGTTGTGGAGCAGCTCGGGCTGCTCTACTTAATCGTGCCTGCCTCTCGAGTCCTGAATGGATTCAATATGGTGAGTGAGACAATGAAGGGGGAAATCATCCTCCCAGTCAACGTGGCCGGTAAGATTCAAGGTACCAAGTTCCATGTCATTGAAGGGGATATGAGATACAATGCCCTACTCGGGAGGTCATGGATTCATAGTATGGGAGTGGTGCCATCAACTCTTCATCAAATGATAAAGTTCCCAACAAGGGACGGTGTAAAAATAGTGTATGTAGAGCAGCATGTGGCAAAGGAGATGTTCGCAGTACACGACATGACACCAACATCGACACCCTCTACCTCGGAGAAATCCAAAGACAAGAAGGTAGCCAAATAACAATCACAGTCCACACCCTCGGAGTCAGGGACTTAATTCCAAGAAAAGTCACCCTCAACACTCAAAACTCGAATAAAGGCAAGCTTGGTCCTAGTCGGGAAGGACGATACCGCGTCCTCGGAATATTAGGCAAAAGCCCCTGCAAACCCGGCACCACTGGAAAATGAGAAACTACCAAGCAATTGGGACATATCGATGCTGAAAGCACTATTATTACTGAGGTATAATCTTCTCCTTTTTCATTTATATTTTATACTAACTCTTTGCAGGTATTCGATTGAGGGAATTCGAAGCACCCTCCAGCTCGAAGACCTTGGGTCTTAAAGAGTGCATTGCACTCTTTTTCCCTTAGATCAGGTTTTATCCCAAACGAGTTTTATCGACAAGGTTTTTAACGAGGAAACGCAAATATGCTACCTAAGGATAACTCAACAAGTATTCAAGGCTTCTTTTCAATCAACCTCGAATATTGGGGGGCATCACCCTCGGGGGTTACTCTTTCAATGAATCAGGTCATGCTTAAAAAGTACTCAATAGGAGAATGTTGCATTGGGCCAAACAGTCAAATGAACCGTGTCCATACAGAATAATCAAGCCTCCGGGCGTGTACACACATATCAAGTAATCAAAGAATCCTCTTTGCTCATCAAAATGCTTCGTGTCTCAAAGAAGTTTATTACTTTCACGTAAAATGGCTCAGGGCCTAAAAAATATCGAACATTCGGGGACTGTCATCAACAGTCAGCTCATTAAGCCATCAAAAACACTCGAACACTCGGGGACTATCATCAAAAGTAAGCTCATCGAGCCATCAAAAACTTGAACTCATAAGACCTCAATGAGGCAAGTTCGAGTTGTTAAGCCCTCCATGAGGCGACATCAAATTCATAAGACCTCAATGAGGAAACTTCGAGCTAGTAAGCCCACGACGAGGCAAAATTGAACCTGTAAGACCTCGACGAGGCATGCCAAATCTACAAGACCTTAAAAAGGCATAACCCTAACATTACGGCCAAGGCTTTATATTAGAACTTGTAAGACCCCTAAAAAGGTATACCCTCAAATATAGATGCCGAGGTCATATCACCCGGGTACTAAAGGCTACGGCTGAACATAAAGACTACGGTCATGCTAAAAGGCTACGACCGAATTAACACGGCTACGAGACGTCCGACCGCTGTCACAAAACTAAAGGCCTTCAAAAATGCTTCAAAAATACTTCGAAAAGAACCGGTTAATTAGGCTACCCTCGGCATAAGAAAATGAGCTTCGACAACATCAGCTCCAAATAATGAAAAGGCTTCAAAACGATCAGCCTTCAATGAAAAGGCTACGATAACAATCAGCCTCCAATAAAAAGGCTTTGAAAACATCAGCCTTCGAAAAACCTCACAAGGTACTCAATTATTGTCGCATATCGACTTATACTCGAGGTTATTATTCGAGCCATCGAAGAGTCGAACAAACACAGAAACATGCCAAGACATAACCAAAATTGTAAAAGTCTTTAAGCCAAAATGAGGGAAAACTATAGCCATATTAGAGGTCGAATCGACCCAATCTAAAGAGCCTAGGGTCAATTTGTTAGACCTCAATGAGGCAACTTCAAGCTAGTAAGCCCTCGACGAGGCAACATTGAACCTGTAAGACCTTAACGAGGCATGGCCAAATATACAAAACCTTAAAAGGGAATAGCCCTGATATTAAGACCAAGGCCGTAATGTCGAACTTATAAGACCCCTAAAAGGGAATACCCTCGATATGAAGGCCGGTGTCATATCGCTCGGGAACTAATCATAAGACCTCGATGAGGAAAAATAAAGCTTATAAGACCTCAACGGTAAGCGTCAAAATTCAAACCACAAGAGCAGAGACAAAGACGAAACAAAAGATATCTTTATATAAATAATGGTACAAAGGTACATTTACAACACACCCACAGGAATCCTTTTTAAGATCTAGTCTATTGTTATTATCGGGGACTTCGTCTTCTCCCCCTCGGGGACTTTGCCTTCATCAACCCTTTCGGGACTAGCATCCTCGCCAGCTCTTTCCTCTTAATTTTCAACATCGGCTTCATCGTCGGTAGAGGGGAGGAACTTGGCATTAATCTCATCTGCCTTATACTGCTCTATCTCTTCCGAGAGATCAAAGCCCGTATCATGAATCTCCTTGAGGTTCTCCCTCTAGGATCTACATCGGGCATACTCATTGCTTCTTCTCTCTCGATCGGAAGCCCCCTGCAACTTCATCCAAGCGTCAGTAACATCTTTTAAGTAGACAACCGCCCTCTTATCAGCCTTTAGTCGGTCCTCTGCAGCTTTGGCTCGAGCCTCTACGACTTCGGCCTTTATCTTGAAAACATCTGTTTCAAGCTTAGCAATCCTGCTAGTCTGGGCTGAGTTGCTTTCTCGATCACTACGAAGTTGTATCTCGAGGGAGGAGACCTTAGCCAAAGCGTTCCTTTTGGCCGAAACTTGAAAATCTATTAGTGCCTTCAACTCATTGCGTTCAGAATTAACCTGGTTGACTTCGTCCCAAAGGCGTCCCAACGTCTCTGTATTTCTCTGCAACTAAGATACCGAAACGTTAGTTTCCATAGATGGGAGAAGAAACTGGTATTCCCGAAAAATAGAGGTTACCTATTTCTCAAGGTTGCCTTCATAATCGTGACTCCAGTTCAGCTCCGATCGAAGGTGTATCAGCTCTCTTGCCTTCTTGTCATAAAGGAGTCTGAGAGATTTCTCCCCATTTAACGCTTTATGCAACTTGTCCTCTCAGCGAAGCAGCCCAGACTTAAGTTTATCGAAGGCTTGTGAGAAACAAAGTTCAGTTTAAAAGATGGGAATGCGAAGTTAGAAAAGTTATAACGACTTCAAAACTCACTGTAGAGAAAAGTCGCTGAGCTTCCTCGAAGGTCGATTTCGGATCTACCAGTTCTGTCTCATCGGCCACGGTAGAGCAACCTGGGGCGCTCTGATTAGGCGGAGTCACATCGGCGCCCATTTCCTTCGGAGTGCTCCCCGACATCCGAGGACCAACTGCAAGATCGGGTAATGAAGGACCTTCACCCCTCCTCGCTCGTGAACTCTCTCCCTCAAGGTTAGAGGCCTCGAGCCCAGCAGGCTCAGCAACCTCGGGAGGCCCCCCTGGTTCTAGCCATCAACGTAGATCTATCCTCTTCACACATGTTGCCATCCACAGATCGACCAATAAATATAAGGTCTTCGTCACTGGATGCATCCCCCCATGCCCCCAGGCGGGTCCTTCTTTGCTATAAGTATCCTCGTCCTCCGAGGATCTTTTTCTCTTATTAACTTTTCCTGGCTCAGAAGTTGAAGGATTTCCTCCTCCTCGAAAGGGGACGATCTCGCCTCAGAAAACTCGCTGATGCCTGCAACCATGAAATTATTGTACGTAAAGGAAAGCACTCCTTGAAAGAAGGACCACATAGCACATACCATGGTTCTTAGCCTCCTATTTGCCTTTCGACAAGTCTCGCCACTTGCGCTCGTCGTAAGTCGAAGAGGCCGCCAGTTTGCGAGCCCAACCCGCAAGATCAGGGACCTCATTTGGCATCTACGGGATCGATGTGGAGAGAGAAAGAAACATTCTTACGGAGTCTACCTCCACCGAGAACAAAAATAATAATGTGCAGCATGTCACTTACGCTTGAAATTCCATTTCTCTAGAAAGGGCAGGAACTCCGCAGGAATGATATCAACAGTCCTTACTCGAAAAATTCGACTCATGCACCCTTGATCCATGTCCTCATCATCACTGGCAATAAAGGGCTTTGTGGATCGGCGTCATAGTGTAATTAGACCTCGATAGTGCAAAGGCCGATACAATCTAATTAGGTGACTAAGAGTGAACTCGAGCTCAGCCTTTTGGAAAAAAACCTCATCATCAGCACGATCCGCCAGAAAGACGGATGGATCTGGGCCAAAGAAACTCGATATCTTAGATAAAACTCGAGCACGAGTCGGTTGAGAGGGCCCAATGTAAAAGGATAAGTATACATGCTCAAAACCCCCTCTACATGGGCCATAATATCTTCCTCCCGGGAGGGTACCTGCAGCATCACCTTTTCTCCCCATCCGCAGTCTTTCCTCACAACTTCGAGGTGTCTCTCTTCTATCGATCGAATGAACCTCGATGCATGTTCTCGATGGCCCGGAACGTTGAGAGGTTTCTCTATCGTAAAGTCTTTCGTCGAGACAAAGTAGTTCGAGGTTAGCTCGCCAAATGCCGGCGGTGTACCACCGGCCGGGCGGGAAGTAGAGGAGGGACTTCATTCTTTCTGACGAGCGGACGTAGAAATATTAGCCACAACTCCTTCAAAGCAAGAAATAGAGGTGAAAGCTCTGGCAAAAGATTCAAATTGAGATAGCGGAAGAACTGGTGCAAGAAAGAGCTATATAGAGAAAGATAATAGCGCAAAGTAGTAAAGCTCCTAATGCAAGAAAAATCAAGTATATATAAGAAGAGGGGCGACTATTCATTAACTTTCATATCCAATCTGCTCTGACGAGGCAATTATGACTTTTGGGGAAATGTACCAACGGGGCCACTTCAGACATTTCACGGTCAAGTCATGAGAACGATGTCACCGCATAGTGTTCGAGGGATCGAGGAATCAAATCAATACCTTACCAACCTGACCTAGGGAAAACATGTGTTCGAAAATAGAGCAGACCGATCTCAAGGGCCCGTGTTACTCAAAGATCAACCTCGAAGGAGTTAAATTAAAGTTCGAGCTCAACTTTTGCGTAAGCACTGAAAGGCGAAACTTTGAAGACATTAAACGAGAAAACCCTTTGCATTCCAAAAACATATTTACAAAGGTGGATTTCCAAAAATCCCACGCGCAGCCCACATACAATAGAAGAAGAAGTAAAAAGAACAAAAGTGGCCTAGTCTTTGTCGTCACTGCTCCCTGAGCCACTCGACGAGCCCTTGTCCAAAGTGGTCAGAACTACCAAATCCTCTTCCATGGCCTTCGCTTCTTTGATCTCGACAGAGAGGTTGAAACCCTTGGCGTGCGCTTCCTTGAAGGCCAGCCTCCGAGCCTCTAATCGAGCATGACCAAGGGCACGAATCAACTTGAGCTCAGCTTCTTCGGAGATCTCTCTGGATCGAGCATTCTCTGCGGACGCATCTTCCCGATATGCGATCAAAAGTGCATCGACTTCGGACTTGGCTGTGGACAGCACGATACCCGATTTAGCATGAAGCGCCTTATACTTATCAGCCTACTCTCTAGCAACATGAAGAACACACTTAGTCGAGGACAATTCCTCCCAAAGAGTACCCCTCTCCGAGGCCATGCTATCCTTATACCGCTTCAGCTCGAGGATCTCGGCATCTTTGGCCATGATCTCTTCCAAAAGCTGCCCGGCTAAGGCATCCTTTTGCTCAATCTGCGAAAGCCGAATGAGGAAATAGACACCAAGTTATAATAACTAAGGGCAAAGCTCATGAATACCAAACTACTTGCTCGATAATGTTGGACCGCTCCTGGAGCGCCTTCTCCGAGCTTGACCGAGAGTCAATTTACTCATCTTCCTTTCGGATATACGAAGCCTTCAGCTCATTCGACTCCGACGTGAGCTTATTAGTCCTCATCACAATGAGCAAGCTCATCTCGTAACTTGGAGAAGGCCTGGTCATACAGCTTCGTGACCTAAATCACGAGGGAGAGAAGTTATAAGTCTAAGGTCCAAAACTCGAAGCACGAAGGTTGTGTGCAAGAAACAATTACCTGTTTTTGGAGTCTCTCAGCCTCCTAGATAATAACGGGGGCATCGATATCGGCATCCACCTCGATGCCGACAAAATAATCTCTAAATAAATCATCCTCCCCCTGGGAGGACCCTGCACTGAAAACTTCCCAGTTCTTGACATCCCGTATTTGCCCCGATGAGAACGATGGTCCCGATTGAAGATCGCCCATGACATCAACCTCTATGAGGGCTTCCTCACGTCCTCGGGAGAGTCTCAGGGTTGGACCTTCCGAATTTGCCAACCAAGTGTTCGTCGGCATAAGTTGTATCCTGCTCAACGGTTGGCTCGGGGACTGCATCTAAAGCCTCCTCAATACGAGTTGGGGCCGCATCGGCCACCTCTGACTCAACAGTCTTCTGACCAGCAACATTTGAAGCATCAGTGCTTCGTCTTTCCCTATGCATCAGTGGGCGACTGTCACCGTCTTCGTCTTCAGCATGAAGACTGTCCGCAGCCGCCGAAGTTAAGAACGTAGCATTGTTCTTGGGCTTTCGAGCCTTAGCAATCTTGGGTTTCGGGGACTCCATCGGTGCTTCCTCCTTTCTTTTTTTGTCCTTGGCAGGTCTTTGGGTCTCTTCTTCGCTAGAAGGAGGCGGTCTCATTGAAATGGCTTCCCTGAGGCCTGCACAAGCATAAAATATCAAACATATCGCTAAGAAGTCTACTCATTATAAACTTGGAGGTGATAGTGGTACGTGCGTACCATGATTTTTGGCATGCCATCATGTCTTGGCCAAATCACGCCAAACGCGCTTGTCATATGAGGAGGTGGAATCCAAGAGTTTAACCCAGCCCGGGAGGTCCTTGACCGCGCCGGGGAACCATACGGTGGCTATACAATTAGAAGAGAATCAATTCGAAAAGAAAGGGATTAGTTCAAAAGGGGGAAAGGAATGCATTCAGATGATGAAACATGCTCAGCGTAGTGACACTTACGTCTCATATTCCACTCCTCAGGGAATGGCATCTGCTCGGCAGGGATGAGGTCCGAGGTCCTGACTCAAACAAACCGGCTCATCCACCCCCGGTATTTATCTTCATCAATACAGGCAAATAATGCTTTGGTGGCTCGGCGCTACAGCTTGACTAGCCCCCCTCGATAGAGACGAGGGTTATACAATATAATCAGGTGATCGAGGGTAAAAGACATCCCCTCGACCATGTTAGTGAAATGTCTGATCAAATAGACAATTCTCTAGAAATAAGGATAAATTTGACCAAGCATCACACAATACTGGCGGCAAAAATCAAGGATCATCGGGTCTATCGACATAGAAGAAGAATCTGCGGGCCCTAAGGTTAAAGGGTATGTATATACGTTGAGGAAACCAGCTTTGTGTGTAATTATGCTTTCTTCTGATGAAGGGATTTCCACTTGCAAGCCTCCCCCCAACGAAAATCTATCTTTACCCTCTTTGCATTAGTTACTAAACTTATGCACCGAGACATGGGTTCACATCGGCCCGGTACCGAAGGAGGTTTATAGATTTTGAGATCGGAGGATGTCTCAAAGGGCCCAGGAATGCACTCCTCAATATGGGGAGGATCTTTTGTTTTGCTCTTAGTCGAGCGTGACGAAGTAGTGGCTTCTTCTTTTTGAGGAACCGTTTTGAAAGTTTTGGCCATGGTTGTAGCAAAGTTTCAAGGTAAGCTGATGGAGAGGCGAACACAGAAGAAGGATGAAGACAGGAAACTGTTAGCAAAGATTTGAAGGTTTGAAGATATTGTAAAGTTTAGAAGATAGGGAATTGAAGTATTTATAAGAGTCACTTGAAGCATGTTGGAGGAGTCGAAAGGGCGACCGATGGCGGTTCGTGGACTTTTCGAGAACCTTGCTGAAAAAGACCTATATATAAACTTTCTATCACATCATTTAATGATCTCACATGGCTAACATCATAATGGGGAAACCAAAGAGGCGATAATTCAAGATTGTTTCTTATTATTTCATTTTAAGAAATACGGGTACTATCCCTCGAGGGAGCATATCGAAAGGTTCCCTGTGCTCGACCTCGGGGCAGCACAAATCGATGACCATGATGGAACTGGAAATTTCCAAGGGCACGTGGTTGGAGCTGACCAAGTCTGCAAGAATAGTACAAGTACGTACTGAGCCATTAAATAGTTTTACCAATAGCATTTCCTTGTCATAATTATACATGTACTATGATGGGATTCCCCCCCTCCTATATAAAGGGGACCCTTGTCATTTTTTAAGGGAGATTATTATTGAACACAACACATTCATTGCAATAAAACATTCTCTGCTCTTTCTCAGTATCTCTCAGATTTATTGCTGCTCACTTAGTGTTCTTCATTTATTATCATCATTTATTATTCTTCATTATTGCTCATCATTAGTTGCTAAAGGCTATCCCCGAGGCCCCCAATAGAGTTATATCTTTGATTGCTCATTTCTTACAACCCCAGTTAGACCTTGAGGCCCCCCTGTTCCAACCAGCTCGAGGCCCAGCCTTGTGAAAACTTTAGTTTGCTTATCTCATTTTCATTACTTGCACTTGTCACTTCCCAATAATCAAATAGTTCTAGAATATATCACATATTCTTAGAACCGAAAATCAAATATAATTGTTAACACATTTTCAAGGTAAACATACCTTTATCTTGATAGCTTATTACCATATCATGTTCAACTTAGTTGACAGTAGGTGTCTTGACTGTTCCTCGTCACTACTCTACCGAGGTTAGTCTTGATACTTATTGGGCACCACTGTGGTGTCCTCATACTATATTTCTGTATATTTTTGTACAGATCCATGTATTTGGTCGATAGTGGCTAGGCAGATCGTTGTTGTGGAGACTAAAGCTAAACCTACTGCTGCATTCACAGGCCTCAGAGTCACCTTCTATTGTAATCATTTTCATTGTTTCCTTTTTGTTATGGAATAATGATGTATTCATTTTTTTATAACTACTCCTAGAAATGGCTTATGACTTGTACTACTGGTTTTGGGAATTGTAATTATTCAGAGTTATCTAAATTGAAGTTAGTGAATATCTATGTCATTTTTGTTAATGTTAGTTTACCTAGTTTAGATACTAGGTGCCATCACGACTCATTCAAAAGGATTTTGGGTCGTGACAAGTTGGTATCATAGCTCTAGGTTCATAGGTGCTACGAGTCATAAGCAGGTTTAGTAGAGTCTTACGGATCTGTACGGAGACGTCTGTACTTATCTTCGAGAGGCTACAGAACTATTAGGATAATCTCCATTTTTTCATTCCTTATCGTGCGATATTGATTCAACTCGAAGCATATAACTTATGTTCCTTTACATCTACTCATGTATGATATTGCACTCTCAGTGTCCGCTATGCGCCAGTGGTTTGTGAGGCTACATACGGGCTACGAGGGAGTCAGGGATGCTTAGACATTGTCTCAACGTGTCGTCTAGACTGAAGATATAGGGGTATTGATGAGTCCGAGCTTGAGAAGGTTTAATTGGTGTCGTCTAGACTGTTGTTCATATGGAGGCACAGCGGTTTTCATCATCGGGTTGATGAGTATGAGCTTGAGAGCGTTTAATTGGTTGACTAGTCGTCGAGATTATGGCAAGGTCACGAGGTGGACATTGATTGAGGATAGTTGGTGTTATTGGAGTACCTTGTGAGTGGTGTTGTACGAGCTGTGAAGGTTAGTGTTACGGATCATCAGACGATGTTTTCTATGGCTTCGTGCCAAGTGGAGGAGTCCACTAGCGGTATTCAGATTGCAGAGTAAGATTTACATCAGTTTGGGCCTGAGGTATGTATATATGTTGGATTAGTAGGTTCTCGGATTTTGGTGTATGACTAAGGTCTGAGATCTAGCATGGGATGATGTGGGGGTTACGGTTTTTCTACGTCATTAATAAATCTACATTTCAGCATCAAGTGAAATTGGTGAAATAACTTCAGATTCACAGAAGGTCTATTCAGCGTGGGCATCATGGTTGCGGCAGAAGGGGGTGCTTCTGAGGAAATGCGGTGGTTTATGGGCTTCTAGGCTACGTGGTTCATGTTTGGATCATCGGTATTTGGGGCTTTGATTGGGGTTATTGCAAATCGACTATCCGAAGAAATGGGTCAGCTCTGTGGTGTTTAGCCAGCATGCCAATGAAAGTAATTGGTCATTTCAAATGGGATTCTCTACCGGCGTTTGTGGCAGTACTTTTGGGTTGGACAGTTTGTGTGGCTCAGTTGAGTTGAGGAGAGGTGATTCTGATGGCTTAGTTGCATAGGGGCGGATCTCGGAGGGTTCTCGATGGTTTCGGCAATGACTTGAGTCGGCTGGCTGCTACAGGCATAAGGAATATGTTGTACATTATGGTTTTCTCATGGAGGGATATCAGAAGTTAATAGAAGTTTGGTATTATTGGATATTATATGTGAAGAATGTGCATTTTAGGAAAAACACTTGAGTTTTGGTTTGCGGGTGCGTGGTTAGTGACATGGTGGATTACTAGGTTTTGAGGCCTTTGAGGTTCAGTGATGATGGGGTGTGAGTGATGTATCAGCTATTCGAATAGTGTAGTTGAGTTCGGGTATGGAGATTTCGGTATTCCTGAGGTTTTGGGGATAAATGTCACCATATGCGGGCTATTTCTTGTTTGCGGATTGTGAAGGTATGTTGAGAATGGGATAACTGATATCATACATTATTGATAGGTTGATATGGACTGTTGGAAGGATATTAACCTAATTGGGAAGAATCATGATTTGGTTAGGAGTTATTTGAAAGCTCAAAGGGAATGTGTAATTTTATATCAGGTCAAGATTGGGTACTCTTGTGAGCTTGATATCATGGTTATGTTACCGGGCAGAATGGATGTTATTTGTGCCCCTGGTCTATGTTACGTGCTACTCTCTTATGTGGTGATGGGCTTTGGGGTTGTATGATTACTCTCCACGCATGTTGTAATTCTTTTCAGGCCTCTTGGCGATATGGGCAAGATAGCCCTCGTGATGTTTATTTGCTCACTGCACGTTAGTTGTACTTGGTTTCTTCCATGTTTTATTATTTCTATTCATTTTTTACCGTTATACTTGTGCATTTTTCTCTGCTTGATATCAGTATTCATGTGATCGGTGAACCCGAGCACTTTGGCTTGATGAGTATCTGGGAGCGGGCTGCACGCCGCAGCGGATGTTATGTGGGTACCCTTTCCTTGTGTTTAGTTGGTGTTTTGTTTTCCCTCTATGGGATAAATTAATGAAAAATGTACTTTTGTTGTTACACATGTTGTACTTGCTAGATAATCATTTTACATTGCTTTTCTTTTATATGTATTGCATGATTGAGTTATTGCTGGTTTAGTGTATGAGCTGTGTGGTGTAAGAATCCATGTGGTTCCGTGATGAATTGTTAGTTAGGATGCTTGTATTAGCTGAGATGAGGTTCTTAGACATGAGATTAGCACTATCGTGTTGGGGGTGAGGAGTGTTTGGAAGTATGAGGTTGTTTCTGCTAAGATTTGGGCAATGGCCCTTGTCGGGCAAGAGAGCTTCTTGACTTGTTGGCTTCATGGGCGTCTATCAATTTTCGCATATTTCTTTGTCATGAGCAGTGATGTGGAGGTCCGGAACAAGGTTATATTCAATGTGAAGTATATTGCCGGCATCCAAGATGTTATTTGAGAAGCTATGGTGGTCAAAAGGGAATTGCTTCGGGCATTTGAGCTTTGTGGAACGACACGTGATTGTATTCTAGGTTGGAATTTCTTGCTCGATTCAACTTGTTCAGATTCATACAGTGTGATGATATGGGACTCGAGTCCTGTGATGAATTTCAGATGTTGAGGTTTGGGTTCTGTCGTAAGGTTATGGACTAAGGATGAGGTGAAACCTTCAGTTAAATTGTATTGTCAGTCCTACATAGAACCACCCCCGAGTGTATGTATGGTGAGCTCATGTAGTGTTTCGATGGCTTTGTAATGATTCTGGGCACGTTCGAGGAAGAACGTATGTTTAAGTGGAGGAGGATGTAACGACCCGACTAGTCGTTTTGAGCAATGAAATCCGGTTCGGCAGTTTGAGGTCATGAGCAGCTTCATATTATATGTATCGACTTGCGTGCATGGTTGGATTCTGTTTTCGGATGAATTGGAGTCGAATTGGAAGAACGAGTCTAGTTTTGGAAGCTTATGCGGTGAGGATTTAGCCGAAATTTGACTTTTGAGTAACGACACCGGAATGAGTTTTGGATGATGTCAGTAGCTTCGTATGGCGATTTTTGACTTAGGGCGCGTCCGAATTTGGATTCGGATGTCCGTAGAGTAATTTGAGGCAACTCGGCGAAAGTTGAAAAATTTGAAGTTTGGAAAATGGAGTAGTTTGACCACAATTGAATTTTTGGTATATCGGGTTGTAATGCGATTCCGAGAGTTGAAGCAGCTCCGGGATGTCAATTGGGACTTGTCTGCAAAATTTGGCGTCATTCCGGGTTGAATTGATATGTTTCAGCACGAGTTTAGAAATTTGAAGATTTGAAAGTTCACAAGTACGATTATTGGTGCGATTCGTATTTTTGTCGTGTTTTGATGTGATTTGAGACCTCGAGCGAGTTTGCGTTAGGTTATGGAACTTGTCTGTATTTTTAGATGGGCTCCCAGGGGCCCTCGGGTGTGTTCCGGGTGGGCTACGAGTCATTTTTCCCTATTTTTGAACTGCTGGTTTTGGTGTCTGATGTTCTTCATCGCGATTGCAGTGCTCCTTTCGCGATCGCGATGCGTCTCTGATGATCGCCTCAATTTCCTTCTACGCGTTCGCGTAATAGTCCCCGCGATCGCGTAGCTCTGAACTTTACCCGTTTCGCGTTCACCTCTTTTGTTCCGCGTACTAGAAACCAGGTCTTGAGCGCTGGTACTCGTTACTCTTCGCGTTCGCATGATATCCTTTGCGATAGCAGAAGCCTGCCTACCCCCTTATATGCGATTACATAAGCCCTTCTGCGATCGGGTAGCATCTTTTGAACCAGCAACTACTTTCTTCTACGCGATCGCATCTCTTCTCTCATGATCGCGATGCACAAAAATATGGGCAGACAGAATATATTCCTAAATCGAGGGTTACAACATTTTCACCATATTTCGACTTGTAGAGCTCGATTTTGAGCAATTATTTGTGAGTTTTTCAAGAAATTCGATTGGGTAAGTGTTCTTCACCTAGAATTAAATATATTCCATGATTTAGTCTTTCTTTTTATCATTTAAATTGTGTTTTTAGTTGGGGAAAATGTTGGTTATTGAAGAAATTTTCAAAAACAAAATTTCATGATTTGAGGGGCGAAATGGTATCAGCATTTGGTAATTTTTGTATGGTTGAACTCATTTTGGAATGGGTGTTCTGATTTTATAAAATTTGTCGGGTTCCGAGGTGCGGGTCCGGGGGTCGACTTTTGGGTCAATATTTAGATTTTTGTAAAGATCGAAACTTTATTATCCAGAATAGTTCCTTATAAGTTTTATGTGTGTTTTGAAGTTGTTCTAGTTGTATTTGAGCCGTCCAGAGGCCTTATCAGCCGAGAAGTCCATTTTAGAGTGCCGGTTGTCGTCTTCGAGGTAAGTATCTTGCCTAACCTTGTGTGGGGGACTCCCCCTTAGGATTTGAGTCTTCTATGTTAATTGTAGCCCGTGCATGTGAGGTGACGAGTACGTGGTCGATCTTATTTGTGGAAATTTTACCTTTAGGGTTCTTAGATCCTTATGTTCATTAAGTGGGAAGTTCTCTGATATAATTTGGTTTCCGATTTGCTAGTTTTACCTCTACATGTTCTATACGATGTTATTAGCTTTTCTCTAACTCTTACTTGTTATTTGGCCCTTATTTTCCCAAATTGAAGTGATTGCCTTCCTTATTGTTTTGATACTTCCTAATTGTGAGTTCCTCTATGACTTTGTGAAAATATGCTACATGTCCAATTGTTGTGGTTGCCGGTGAAGTTATCACGTGCATTACATGTCTCGTTGTCCTTGTAAGGGTTGTTGTATTCCTTTGAATTTTACGTGATTATCTTGTTGTCGTGTACTCATACACTTGGTAGTAAAAATTCTTGTAATTGAGTTGTTGTTGATTTAAGATATTGTCTGGTGGGATCGGGTTGCACGCCGCAACAAAAGTAATAATGGTGGACATGTGGTATCGGGTTGCACACCGTAACAGGATGAATAAAGGTGATATATTGAGGAGCAATAAGGGTGGACTGGTGGGATCGGGTTGCGCGCCACAATACATATTTATTATTTACTTTTATTGTAATTGTTACGAAGGAACAAGGGAAGATTGGTGGGATCGGGTTTCACGCCGCAATATATATGTATTATTTACTTTTAGCGTAATTGTTGAGAAGAAATAAGGGAGGATTGGTGGGATCGGGATGTGCGCCACATCAATATATATATGTTTAAGTATTCCTCTCTGACTGTGTGAGTCATTCGGTAGTTTTACATTTCACCTAAGGATTAGTTATAGCCGGATACTGACATGACCCTTGAGTTATTTATTTAATTCTGCAAAATTCCGATTTTAAAGTGAATTTATTATGTTGACTCATTTTCTCCTGCTCTGCAGAGACCTTAGTAAGATAATATTTTCAAAAAAGAATGAAAGAACTAACATCATGTTATTTTGTGTGACTTTAAGTTAGAACTCACCGATTATTTCATTACTTACCATTCCTACTAGTTGTCATATTTTACTTCAACGGTTTTCACAACTTAATCGTCTTAATCTGTCTGAGATTTTGTTTTAGTTACAAAAGAATTGTTACTATGTTTTAAACTAATAAATTATGTATTAAATGCAAGGATTACTCGAAGTTGAAGTTTATTTAGAAAATGTTATTTTTTCTCACTCATATGATTTCTAAAACCAAACCTCCTCTTTCTCGCTGATTTCCTAATATGTTTAGAAACTGTAATTTATTTTATGTTATATAAATGAGACTCCTTGAAACATCTTAATTGCATTGGTTACGAACATTATGTACTGGGTAGCACGTGGATTTTGTTGTGCAAAGTGAGATGAAAATATGTGGGCACAAGGTTCTATGTGTGCTAAAGGTTTGGAAATTGAGATTTATGATATGAGGCACCGAGGATTGAGATGGTGGGGATTGCGTATTAGAAATAATGTGATTGATTGAGTTAACATCGCCTTCTTTATTTGAGCACATTTTTACTTGTCTTTGTCCCAGCTATGTTGGTGTTAATTTACTTGGTTATCTTTCGTTACCATCTGTGTTTTCCATTATTGTCTTTACTGTATGTAGTTTGATCTCTCCCTGCTATTGAAATTACTTTGTTACCTTTATCTTGATAGCTTATTGTCATATCTTGTTCAACTTAGTTGACAGTACGTGTCTTGACTGTTCCTCGTCACTACTCTACCCAGGTTAATCTTGATACTTACCGGGCACTGCTGTGGTGTATTCATACTACACTTCTGTATATTTTTTGTACAGATCCAGGTATTTTATCGATAGTGGCTAGGCGGATCGTTATTGTGGAGACTCAAGGTAAACCTGCTGCTGCGTTCGCAGGCCTCAGAGTCACCTTCTGTTGTAATCATTTTCATTGTTTCCTTTTTGTTCTGGAACACTAATGTATTCATTTTTATATAACTACTCCTAGAAAGAGCTTATGACTTGTACGACCGATTTTGAGATTTGTAATTGTTCATAGTTATCTAAATTAAAGTTAGTGAATATCAATGTTATTTTTGTTAATGTTAGACTTACCTAGTTTAGAAACTAGGTGCCATCACGACTTCTTCGGAGAGATTTTGGGTCGTGACATATAATAATAGAAAAAAGATTTTGCTCTTCTTCATTTCTTATTGTTTTCATTTCTCATGTTTTTATAGGATAGATGCCACACAGTGGCGTACGTAAAAAATGCAATAAACTTCACTATTTAAAGAAGTGAGTAGATGGAAATGCCATAACGACATCATATTAAAAGAATATTTCATAGAATTTAAGTCATAAAAGAAAACAATGAATTTCCTAAAGAATATTCGATGAGACATGAAACAAAAACAAAATACCAAGGCAACTTAAAAAGCTGAGAAAGAGAAATAAAAAGTCAAGTCGAGAAGAAGAAGTAGAAGAACAACATGAAGTCAACACGCAAAAAAAAATTACAATTCATAGTGGACGAACTTTTCTTTTTTCAAAATTATGATTTTAAATTCACTTATATACTGCGATAATTCATTTTCAGTAGCGTCAAAGTGCTCCTAGAAGAGGTCTACGATTCTATGATGATGCCGTTTTAGTGGATACTAACATGGAGGAAATCTTATTTAAGTTATTTGTAAAATAATGCTCATATTAATTCTACATAATTTAATAAAAAAAATTCAACGAAGTGATGTTACATGACACTATTGTGTAAATACACTCAAAAATGGGTAAAATTGTAGTACACTTCATTATGAATCAGCTATACATTACATAAAGTCACACAGATATAAGAAGATATGTACAATCCCAAAGAATATGATAGTACAATTCTATAGAATATGCTAACTGATTTACGATTAACACGATGCCTATTAATTGATCAGAAGATCTACTATATGAAAGAAAAACTAATCAATTTTCATAATTCATACTAACACTCCCCTCAAGATAGAACACAAATATCATGCATGCCCATATTGACCAGTGAGTTATTAAAAGTTTGTCTAGAAACAACTTTAGCTAGAACATCGGCCATTTCATCTAAGGTAGACATATGAAACCTCAATTGTTTTATCCTCAAATTTCTCATATATGAAATTACGATCAATCTCCATATGTTTAGTACGATTATGTTGAATTGGGTTTTCTGTAATTTTAATAGCTGAATAATTGTAGCAAAATAACTTTATAGGTTCTTCAAAAGAAAAAAACAAGCTCCCTCATAAGCCATTTCAACCGAAGTAGTTCTTGAATACCTTTGACCATTGCCCTATGTTCAGCTTCTGCACTAGACAATGAGACAATCTTTGTACTTTACTCTTCCAAGTAAGAATGTTATCTCCAATGAAAGTGAAATACCCAGTTTTGAACGTCGTCTTTATTCTCTTGCACCAGTCCGAATCACAATAACTTATAATTTTTGTATGGTTACTCTTAGAGAACATGAGGCCTCTTCCTGGTGCTGACTTCAAGTACCACAAGATTCTAATAACTTTATTTATAACGATCCGACCAGTCATTTTGAGTTTTAGCGTTTCGTTTGGTAGTTTAAGGTCTCAAGTATTTTCGTATTATGTATTATGACTTGCGTATATGATCGATTTCGGTTTTAGAGTGATTCTTGAAGAATTATGCTTGTTTTAGAAGCTTAAGTGGCAGGAGTTGACTGGAGTTTGACTTTTGTATAGATTACTCCGAAATGATGATATTTTGAAGTTTCCAATAGCTTTGAATAGTGATTTTGGACTTAGGCGTATGTACGAATTTTGATTTGGAGGTCCGTAAGTTGATTTGATATTTTTTGGTGAATGTTGAAAAGTTTAATGTTTGGAAGGTTGAGAGGTTTGACCGGGAGTTGACTTTATTGATATCGGATTCAGATTATGATTCTGGAAATTGATATAGTTCAGGTGTGTCATTTGGGACTTGTATGCAAAATTTGAGGTCATCCTGAATTGATTTGATATGGTTCGGCGTAAATTTTTGAAGTTGAAAGTTCATCAGGCTTGAATTAAGTTATAATTCGTAGTTTTGATATTATTGGGTATGATTTGAGGCCTTGAGTAGATTATCATTATATTTTGAGACTTATTGGTGTGATTGAACAGGGTCCCGGGGGCCTTGGTTGTGTTATGGATGGGTTACGTGCCATTTTCTTATGTTTTGATTTGGTGGTTCTGATATCTGGTTTTATTCATAGCTATCGAGGCTAAGGAGTTGCATTTGTTTACGGTGATATGGTGAAGGTATTTTATTCATCGCGTTTGTGAAGTTGATCATGCGTTTACGAAGCTTTGGATATGTGGCCTTCGCGATCGCGAAATAAATACCGCAATCGCATAGAAGGGAAGCTGAAGGGGGCATCAAGGATTCATTCTTCGCATTCATAGCAGAATTGTCGCGTTCGCGAAGTTGCTGGGTAATTGGTCATTGCATTCGTGTCTGATTTGTCGCGTTCGCGAAGAGGAGTTCTGCTGCTGGTCATTATTTGTTCTTCGCGATCGTGTGGGTATTTCCACGATCGCGATGTGTATACCTGCGCAGGCCTATGTAATACCCTATTTTGAGGGCTTTTGTTATTTTATCACAATTTCTCGATTTTGGCGATTTTGGAGGGGATTTTCACGATTTGGATTGAAGTAAGTATTTGCGACTTGGATATGGTTATATATCATGATTCCATCCTTGTTTTTATCATTTAATTGATGATTTGAATTGGGGAAACTGAGAATTTTAGTAAAAATATTTATAAAATATAAATTGATGATTTGAAGGCGGATTTGATGTCAAAATTGGATGATTTTGGTATAGTCGGACTAGTACTAGAAAGGGTGTTCGAATTTTATGAGTTGTCAGGTTTGAGGTGCGGGCCCGGGGTTGACTTTTTATTTCTTTTTCAAGATCGAAGATTTATTATATGGATTATTTTCTATGGCTTTTATTTATGATATTCAGTTATTCTTGCTAGATGGAGCCGTCCAAAGGTTGTTTCACGCGGGAAGGGCTTCTCAGAGTATTGACTTATCTTCTTTGAGGTAAGTAGCTTGTCTAACTTTGTGTAGGGGAGCCACCCCGTAGGTTTGGGCTTAATTTCACTATTTGAATTATGTGAAAAACGTGTACATGAGGTGACGAGTGTGTGCACGAGCCTATATTTAGAAATTTACCGGCCTAGACTCTTAAGTTACTTATAAGCATTTAAGTATAGTTGTTATTATATGCTATCTCTTGCCTTATAAGCATTTTATTGAACTTATTATTACATATTCTATCTTTCATTGTGCAGTTCATTCTTACGTGAATTTAATTAAGGTTGTTATTACATTTCATATCTTTAAATGTTGAATTATTCATATGCATTTAATTGGAGTTGTAGTTAGTGAGAGTTATTAACTTGTTTTAATTGAAGTTGTCGGTTTATGGAATATCTTTTATTGATGAGTTATCTCTGTTTCATTTGTATTATTGTTGAGACTCTTGTATATATTGTTGTTAAGTTATGGGCTATGCGTTGTTTGATATTGGTATTGTTGCTTTGGCAATATTGTGGCATATGTGGACTTTTTGTATTGATTGATTTTTGTTATGCAATATTTTATACATATTCATATTTTTTTCTTCTTCGGGATAACCTAAGTGTAATTTGTAGAGAGAGAGAGACCTCCCTCTCTCGAATTCCAAACTAACCAAACAGGCACTCAGCAATGGCCATATCGCCACTCCCGGATAGAGACCCTCCCACAAGAATACCACCGGCTCCCTTGATATTTCAAATGGTGACCAGACTAATATGGAGGAGGACAATCCCCATAAAAATCCTTGAAGGAAATCCCATTGGAAAGAAACCTAGTTTCTTACATCAGCTATAGGACACACTAATCTTTACCACAAGGACATGCCTTTGTATTGAACGCAGGAAATATCCCAATTCCAATCTCTAATGAGGAAAAAATTAGACTATACGAACCATGGAAAATCTTCCTAATCATCAAACTATTTGGGAAAAAATTCCGCACCAATTATTGAGAGCAAAGCTCGCCCGTCTGTGAAGACCAATCGAACCACTCATTCTCATTGATCTAAGATGGAATTTCTTCATTGTTAAATTCAACACGGAAGAGAGCATGAGAAAGTCTTAAATGAGGGTCCACGATTTGTAGCTGGTCATTTCCTACCAGCTCGTAAATAGGAACCAAACTTTGTTCTTGCAGAATCAAAACTATCAATAACTGCAGTATGGATAAGGTTATCCATCTTGGATAAGGTAGGCAACATGGTAGGAAAACTGCTGAAAGTTGATACATGTACCCCATCTACACTAACAGGTAGGTACGCCAGAATTTGTGTCCAAGTTCCAATAGAAATCCCAGTAACCACGAACATCACCATTGACACCCACAACAACCAATGGCGTATGACGGGGAGGGGATACTATGTACGGGATATGGTGGAATTGGCCACACACTGAGGAATTGTGAATTTGTAACCATACCCACCCATGCAAATGACCAGGCTACACCCAGCAACAGCTCCACTAGAGAGGCCACTGCAAAGGACCAAAGTTCTCAATGAAAAATAGTCACATTCTCAAAGAACAAAAGTAATCACCATAAAGGAGATCTACAAAAAGACACAAACAGGGGAAAACAACACAGAAGATCATCATCCAGGTAAAGAGGTTCAATGCCTCAAGTACATTGTTAGACCCAAAATCCAAAACCACCATGGATATCAGCAACAACATCCCAAAATGGAGGGATCAATTTAACCATTTGGGCCCTCATGAGCGGCCATTGGATCCAAAAAAGAATAATAATAATATGGTCCAAAAAGTGGGCCACATACGCGGAGGAAAAAATTATACTAGAAATCATGGGCAACATAGAAGCCCGCCCACATACAAACATCATTAAGACAAAAAGGCATCTAAATCCTTCTGTCCCATAAAAGATGCCTCCCATAGAGATGAAAAAGGAATGGACCCCACCCCAAATACTAGTTTTGTCCCTTCAAAATCAAGAAATCACCCACATTCTGAAAGCATCTCTTTTTTGGAAAAGGATGCTCTAACAGCCCAAATCAAATCAAAAGTGGACCACCTTCTTCTACGGTGCTCCAACCCAACAATGAACCAATACCACACTCAACCCACTATGGAAACTCCTACGATTATGCCTCACTCAATAGAGATAATCGAGTGTCTGCTCAAAATACATTAACCTCTCTGAGTAGTGAGGTGATATTGGTTTTCAATCCTCCAAGATTGAGCAAAGATCTAAAATCCCTCAGTGCAAAACCGAACATTCACGAAATGAGTTATCTTCATAGTGCTGAGAGAATTTGAATTCCATCGACCATAACCGATGAAGAAACAAAACAAACTACCATCAACGGAAAACCGAAACACCCCCATCCACTACCACAACACCATAAAACTTGATATCCTCCATACCACTGCCACTGGGAGTCACGCTAAAATCCTGGCTAGAGATGGCGCTGCAACAATTCCAATCATTACAGATGATGATAGGTTAGTGCCTGTAGAAATCAATATACCGAACCCACGATACCTAGCTCGCTTAGCCAGCCATCTTATCTATCATGGCCTAGACAATTTTGGCCATTAACTGTGGTTGTCAACACTTCTAAAAGACCAATACACGAGTACTCAACAACCCTTGTCAATGGAAGAGATCCACAGCTGATGGGACAACAATGCCAGACCATGCCCTTCTTCCCAATGATGAACCTAGAAGGACCGATTCCATCCCTTCCATTCACTCTGTGGCAACTTGTGGAACAGTCGATTCCCTCATAACCAAACCCAGTGTCACCACTGGTACAGTGAACAAGGGGAATAATGAAATCTTCGAGTACCTCAGAGAGTCCAACATAGACTTGAAGAACACAATGGAAAAATTAGGAGTCCCAAAGACAAAAGTGTTGCTCATGCAAGAGGCTCAAGAGATAAAGTTTAAAGAGCAGTACAGAGAAATGCTTATTGCCGCTACCTCAGAAAGCTCATAATCTTCAAGCTAGATCTCTAAGTTCCCTCATCTCCAAGCTCCTGGAACTCGAAAGTAGTCATAGATCCTCTGGTGGGACTAGTGAAAGAAACCCATATGGGAAAGGGAAAGGGACTTACGAGGAAAGCCCCATCACATAACCCGTTATTTTACATTGCTTAGTTCCATAGACACTGTGCTTCTATAGTAAAACTACATAACCTTGTCGTGCTTGGTCCGTTGGAGACAAGGATGGCTGGCCACAAGTATCTGACTACCGAGCTTCAATTCTCAGCTCAGTTCCAGTCCCCTGCAGTAGGACAAATAGGTGTTTGGGTAATAGCATAAATAATAATAGAAGTAGCATATTTTGGAACTTTTTGAACCAATGTAGGCTTGTGGACCTAGGGTTTAAGGGATAAAAATATACTTGGACTAACAAGAGGCACACTATTAGACAAGACCTCATTCTAGAGAGGCTAGATAGGTGTTTTACTACAGATGACTGCATTGATATGTTTCCAGAATCTATAGTTACACATCTGCCTAGAACCCACTCTGACCACTTCCCTCTTCTACTTAACATTATCAGTCATCAACACAACGAACGTAGGAGACCCTTTAGGTTTGAGTCTATGTGGTATAGCCACCCTGAATTCCCATCCATTGTGCATGAGAGCTTCCAACCAACTAATGACCTATTGGGATCCACTAGTTTGGTCAAGCAAATGTGACTAAATGGAATAGGAAAGTGGTTGGGAACATCTTTCACAAGAAAAAATACACTCTTTCCAGACGACTTAATGGCATTTAGAAGTCAAATGCCTATCCTTTCAGTAGATTCCTCCATGAGTTAGAAGCCAACCTCCAAACTGGATTGTCAGCTATCCTCAAAACTAAGAGGAATTTTAGAAGCTAAAATCAAGAATCAACTGGCTCTGTGATGGTGATGCCTACACTAGTTTTTTTTTTTACAGAACCACCCTTAATAGAAGAAGGAGGATTAGGTTCCTTCATTTAACAGATGAAATAGGTAACCAAATTCAGGAACTCAAGCACATAAATGACACCATCATGAAATACTTTAATAACCTCTTTATCGCATCTCATGCTTTTTCCACCTGGAAAACCCCTTACAATGCTGATACACCTGTAGTTCTGTCCAACAGGGATAAAATAACTATGAACCTCCCACTTAGATCTTCTTAAATGAATAAATACATTGATTCTTTCAAACCACTGAAAGCTCGAGGTCCTAATATACTCAATCCTTTTTTCTACCAGAAATACTAGTACATCATTTCTAGACAGGTCATTAGCTTCTGCCAAAAGGTCTTCTCTGCATCCACCATGCCCCCCTGAAATAAATTGAACACTTGTGCCTAATTACTAAGTTCCCTAATGCAACGATGCTAAATAACTTTAGACCAATTGGTCTATGAAACACAATGTACAAGCTAGTCACAAAGATCATTATGAACAGGTAAATATTTCCTCCACAGTATCGTTAGCCTCACATAGGCTAGCTTCCTCTCAAATAGAAGAGCTGTTGATAATTATATTGTTATCCAAGAATACATCACTCATTTTGAAAAAATGAAAGGGAAAAATGGTAACATGATCCTAAAGATTGACCTAGAAAAATCCTTTGACGGACTTTAGTGGTGCCTCATTAGAGATTCCCTATTGTTTTTCAACTTCCCACCTAATTTGATCAAACTAATCCTTTCTTGTATCTGTTCCAGCTTCGTCTCCATTCTTGTCAATGGGAACCAAACCAAGTTTTTCTACACTTCTAAAGGGATCACGTAGGGAGACCCCATTCACCTTATCTATTCATTATCTACATGGAGAATATTTTCAAGACTATTGAACATGCTATTCCGAGGAAGGATTGGTTCCCCATTAGCATCAGCAGGGGTGTCCCTAAAATTTTACACATATTCTTTGCGGATGACCTTACACTGATTGCTAGAGCTAATATGAGAAATTTTGATACTATCTTAGCATCACTAGAGGATTTTAATGTTGCTTCGAGTCAGAAAGTCAAATTTCATAAATCTAATATTATCTTCTCTGCCAACTATAAAGATGACTGGGCCAGCCTTTGTAGATCCATGTTAGGAATTATAAAAAGCATATAGTTTGGCAAGTACATGGGCTTCCCTATGTTTTACAAAAGGCATACCAACAGGGACTTCTAGTTCATCATTGACAACATGAACACAAATTTGGACAGATGAAAAAAAATGTTTTTAAACATGGCTGGCCGTACAACCTTGGCAAAAGAAATCCTGGAAAGTATCCCCAGCCATGTGATGCAATACATAAAGCTGCCATCACAAAGTACTAATCAAATTGACAAAATTTGAAGGAACTTTTTTTGGGAAACCACTGTAGAAAAAAGAAAGATGCAACTGGTAAAATGGAACATTGTGACTAAGAAAAAAGGGGGAGGAGGGGGACTTGGATTACAACAAGCCCAGATGACGAACAAGGCCAGCCTCACCAGTCTGTCCTGGAGACTGTACCAACAACTTTGACACAATGTGGGCTACAGTCTTAATGGGGAAAGATTGTAGTGGAAGGCAGAGCAAGGCTAAAGCTAAAACTAGGACATGACAATTCATTCAAGAGGGCTGAAGGATAAGCACTAAAGCTTCTATATGGGTAGTCCATAGAGGGGATAAATTCAATTTTTTAACTAATAACAGGATCCCTAATATGCAACCACTAATGTCCATTATCCATGGCCCCTGGCATAATAATGACTTTACCATGAAAATTAATTTCATGTATTCCAATGGGGACTGGAAATTCAACGCCATTCAATACCCCTTTCCTCAAGACATAACCAATGTTATTCAATCCACCTTCATCCCTTATAGTACTAATTCTAAAGACAAGCTTATCTAGAACCTCGTTGGTAATGGGATTTTTAGTAAAAAAAACTAACTGCTCCTTTATTGACTCTGATTAGGAACACAATAATGGCTAAGTTGACTATTTTAGCTGGATTTAGAAGCTTAAGGTCCTATATAAAATAAAATGTTCACCTAGATCATGCAACACAACAGGCTGCCAACAAGAAAACACTTGCACAATATTGGTTTAAATGTTAGCCACGTCTACTATTTCTGTAACTCTCAAGTAAGTGGAAGGCATCAGCCACATTTTCTTTGGTTGCATCAATGCAAAAGAATTTATGGTTTAAATTATCACATGAATGCACTAACTATTCATGTTACTCCCACCTCTCTGGAACATATTTTTTTCAACTTTGCTTTGGCATTGTGTCCAAAGAAAGCCTAGTTGAAGACAGTTAACAAACAGAACCCAAGAAGGTAGGCATACATGCTGATTTTGTCTGAACTCGTTGATAGAAAAGAGTAAGAATTTTCATGTTTCTTTCATCAAGGAATTCTTGAAGGTTGCTAGTTGTGCAATTTTCTTATGGCTTCTGGATTTTCTAGTAGAGTGTGTGAACTTCTACTGCTAAAAACTAGTGGATGTCTTGCATAGTAATTAGGTTTGGACCCTTAGGGTACCTTGTGAGGATTGGGCAGACATGGTGGCTAACTATAGGTCTGATTGTTGCTGGTGAGTCATGTGGAGAGGTGCTGAGGACTTGAGTGTGTGCTGGGTAGGTTTCTGTGCCTTCCCACTTTAGCCTTCAGGATTGTGTCTGTTATGTTCAATAGATCTCATGTTAGGCTTGTGGTTGGTGTGTGACTACAGTTGAATCAAGATGCCACTCTCTTTGGGACAAATCCAGGAATATTGGTGCATTTGCAAGGGAATGAGCATCCAATATGCTAATACCACACCTTGTAACTGCAGCAATACTCTGAGTCTATCCCTGAAATCGGCAAAAAGGAGCAAACATGTTAGTATAAAAGGTTTTTCTCTCAGGTTCTTGTGTGTATTGAGAGCAATTTGAGAGTTTGGATTTAGGGGATCATAAATAAGTGGGTGAACTGGAAATATCTAGTAGCCTTTCATTTGTTCTGTGACACTATAAAAAGTGATGCAGACTATGATCAGTGCTACCCTCCCCTATTTGGATTTTGGGAAGCAGAGTTGTTCCCCAGCTTCTTTTGGATTCTGGTTGATAGGTTTGGTTGTTATGTGAGATGGAATGTGGCTCAGGGTTTTGATGAATGTGATGTTGATGGTATAGTTAGCCGGGATATTGGTGGTTCTTCTTTTACTGTATTGTGGGGAGTGAAGATTAGCAGGATCAAAGTTGTAGGTTAGTTGGGGACATTGATACACCTGCAGTAGGGTGTGCTCCATAGGTGAAAATACCACCCATTAAAGGCATATCGATTGGCCTAAGTGGTGATCACTGTATGTACCTACAAAAAGAAAACCAGGGTTAGAGAAAAATCAGTTGGTCTTGCCTTTATGGTTATAGGGTTCTTTTGGATTGGTAAGGGAGTTGGTATTTTTGTGACTATGTGGGGGGAGGTATACGTTATGGTTCATGTGTTGAGGATATAAGGTGAAAGTGTAGCTTGTGAGGGGTAGAGGTTGGTTATTTGGATGGTGAATAAATCTGGGGGAGGGGTAATGGTGCATTAGAAATGTGTTTGGTGGCCTCTGGTGTTTAATTTGTGTAGCTTTGATTGGTTGTTGAGTTGTTCCGCAAGAGAGGTTTGTTGGTGATGAGTTTTTTTAACTTGGGTGGTCATGTGTTGGAGTTGTGTTGGATGTTGAAATGGGTACAAGAGAGTCTTTCCTTTGGGTGTGAGCTTAGCTTGGACTATTGGGAAAACTATCCTAAACTTCTATTGTTTATCCATGACAATTAGAGAAGCTAGGAGTGGGAGCATTGTGAGTGAGCTGCTGGAGGCTATTTATGGTTTTATGACTGAATGCAGGGGTATCTAATTGGTCCAGTCTAATATTCCCTTTGATGTGTAAGGGTAGTTCTTGCACTGTGTTGAAATGGGACATGTGAGTGACTTCATGACTAAGTTTTGAAAGGGTGTCTGCTGGGCTTCCTATAGACATGAGAGCACTTGAAGTCCTCAAATTATTGACTGAGGTCCTTCAACATTTTAATGGGCATCTGAAGAGACCATGTAGGTTCTGAGCTACTGTTGATCCAGTTAATCAACAGAGAAGAATCATCTTCTAAGTGGACTTTTGTGTACCCATTGTCCAAACACCACTGGACCGCAATGATAGCAGTCTCAGTTTCTGCTTGATTATTAGTTCCTTCACCAAAGGGTGTGGCCATAGCATGGATGAAATTACCCTGATGATCCGTTATGATGTTACCAGCTCCAATTCTCCCCGGATTACTGAGGACACTACCATCACTGTTAATTTTCACAAAGCCTTCTTGGGGTTTTCCCCACGCCACCATGGTAGTGCAAATGGTTTGCTTCAGGTTTTCAGTCATTGAGTATAGGTCAATCCAATTATATGGCCAATTGAAGTGAGGATAGTAGGTCCTTATCAGCAGGTGAATGTCAGAGTCAATAGAGTACATAACTCTGAAACGTAAGAAGTTCTACCACCATATTTTTCATTACACCTGTTCTTCCATAAGTTCCAACAGATATTGGCAGGGGTGCAACTGCTGTACTACATTCTTGCCTTTATGTAACCACCATTTCATTAGAACCAGCTTCAAGGGAAGGTGATCAGGTTGCAAACAAGTGATGCCAGCATATTTCTTCCAGATAGCTCTTGTAAAGTGACCAGTACTGAAGATGTGGTCAACTGATTCTGCTTGAGGCCTGATGCAGCATGCACACCTCGTGATTGTGGGGTATCCAAAAGTCACAACTCTATCATCAGTTGGTAGATTATTTCTGAGGGCTCCCCAAAGGAAAAAGGACCATTTGAAAAAAGATTTTCTGGGCGGAGTGATATGGGTGTGTCAAGCCTCTAACCTGGGGGGGTGGGGGAGGGGGGTAAGGGGGCGAGACTGGCAACCGGTGCCTCACCTATTCTTGCATACTAACTTGTGACCAAGGGACTCTGAACATATAATTTCATTCTTTGGGCGTAGTCACATTGAAGAACAATTTGCGAAGTAAAATATAAAACTGAACGGATGCTAAAGCTGACTAAAATCAATATAAAGCTGGGCCGACAAGGCCTTCATAACTACTATAGCTGGCAAACCAACAAAACATACATACAAGACCTACAAGCCTAACATACTACAATAACTGAGATGATATGTCTACAAGCCTCTATTGATGGATATACTGTAATCGGAACAGGGCTCCGACCTACCCATAACCTATATACATATATACACAAGATGTACACAAAACTCTAAACCCGGCAACTCCAAAGGACGTGGAGCTTACCGATAAAGCATAACTCGGGCAAGACCTACTGAGGAGGTCTACCCGTCTGTCTGTCTAAACCTGCACGCATGAAATGCAACGTCCCCAAAAAAAAAGGACGTCAATACAAAATAACGTACCAAGTATGCAAGGTAATAAAATATGTGAAAGCTGAAACTGAACTGATTATATAATAACTGAAAGTAACTAGGAGAAAAGATTATCTAGAGATATACTTACTTGCTGATACTGACTCAACTCTCTCAATATAGTAAATAAAACAGATGTTCGGCCCTATAAGGCTCATAACATGTAACTGCTCCGCCGTAGTAGGCTTACTCATAGGCGCTCGGAAATACTAAGATCTATATCTCGGCCATGCTGGGTTCGCTCATAGGCACTCAGCATAGTGGGCTCGGTATATAACTTACCATCTGATCGGAGGTTTCCCAATAGGGGCCTTCCTACCGATTATAGCTCGATGGTGGTTAAAATACTATAATATTATATATATATATATATATATATATATATATATATATATATATATATACTCTCTAATCTCTTGGCTCAAAGAAGACAATACTAAACTTAATATGATGTCTCGATGAGGGAGAATATTTTAACTTACGAGACTAGGATAATGTACATAAGTTCAGGAATACGAACTTCTCTTTATGCCTATTTATCAAACTCATGTAGTTACGAGATCATGCCAAAATGAAGGAAGGGCTTAACCTTAACATACCTGGAGTAGGAAAAAATACGTATGATATTCTTGGAAAATACTGCACCCTATTCCCTTAGAATCGCAAAATATCACGTTCCTTAAGATGCTATGAAATCAAGTGCTCCATCGTGTGTTATTTTGGTGTTGTAGTAGGAAAATGTTATGTATTCTCTTAATACATTCTAACGTGTTTTTTTAATAGAAAGAACATTATAATTAAATCACTTGAACATCTAAAAACCAAATGAAGATGAATGGTTACAAATCGTCTAAGTATATGTTTACACGTAATGAAGAATGTAGTGACTTGTGTTTATAACTTTAGTTTTCCACCTTTCAATTTGATTTATGATTCAGTTATTTTGAAGGGTGGGCTTCCACATTGAGAATTTTAATCTTTATCCAATAATTCCCTAATTAATTAAGTAATATCTCATTACCCAATAATTAACCAATTAAACACATAATTAGGGATTATATCAACTTACTTAAAATACTACTCACTTTTAACATACCTTGCACACCTTTCTAGCATGGTTATGTAGTACCTTGTATGACATTAGTCCATAAGACTGGGTAATATGGCTCATACCATATTTTATCCCAAACCAACAACCTTCAACGAAACTCATTTTCTTTGATTCATTTACCCTTTATCTTTCACGACACTTACTTATTGCTTGCTATAAATGTAATAAATTCTTATAATCTCAAGAAAATACCATCCCCGAGTCTACTTTGATTATCTGAAGATGAAACTTTAACGTACGAAAACACGAGATGTAACAGGGTGGCTATTGTGTATATTGTCTGGGTGGATTGATACGTGTGACTATTGTGTTATTGTCAGGGTGGTGCAATATAGGTGGCTATTGATATACCGTCGGGGGGGGGGGGGGGGGAGAAGTAAGGGAGGCTATTATGCTATTGTCAACACGGTGGGATAAAGGTGACTATGTAGAGATTATATGTGATGTCCTGCTGACATATTAGTGATGTTGTTCATGTGATGATGTGATTTTCCTTGTGTGTTTCATGCATATTTTGGGACTTGTTGTGTTGTTTTCAATAGGCTACTCGATGTCTTTGGTATTACTTGATGACTTCGACTGTAATGGTACACTTGCCTATGCATACAGAATAACATGTAATTTATACCAGTTAAGGAGTATGAAACTTGATATTCATTGATCTTGTACATGTATTCTTGTATATATGCTTTCATTATGTTAATGAGCATGTGACCACGCCGGACGGATTGTTAAATCGATCCTATGATCATAGCAGAGGGATTGAGATATTGGCATGTGAGTTGTCTATGGTTGCGATTGATAATATGTACACGAGGTGCCATGTGCATATGATTTGTGATTTGGCACTCGTGAGTTGTGGCTATGAGGAGTGGTAGCTCGGGGTAATTTTGTTGTCAACCTGTGTTAGAAGCGCTTGATTATTTGGTCGTAATTTATTTTCCTTATTTTGTTTCACTGGTACTTTAACGGTGTTCTGATTACTTTACTATTTTATCACATGCTTATTCCTTGTTGCCATTTACTGATTCTTGCTTCTATTATTAGCTTTATACTAATATACTGCACAAATTATTATGTCTATTAGGTATCTTGACTTGTACCTCTTCACTACTCCATCGAGGTCAGTCTTCATACTTACTAGTTAGCAACTGTGGTGTACTCATACTACACTTTTGCATATTTTTGTGCATTTGAAGGTGTTGGAGGCCGTGGACCAAGACATTGTTAGCTTCTTTGATCGCGAGGATTCGAGGTTGAGCTGCTCGTTCACCGTAGTCTCTTGGAAGTCCTTTTCCTTTTAATTGTACTGTTAATTCGCTATCCATATAGTATTGTATTTTGTTTTGAAATATTTGTCTGTATTAAGCTATAATTCGTGACTCTATACTACCTAGTCTTGGGAAGATCGTTGTGATTGTCCCGCGTAGGCTTGTATCACCTTTATTTTTGTATTTATGTAAAACTCTACTTCAAAAGTATCTGTTAATTGGTTTAACTATTGTAAGTAATCGGCTTACGTAGTTTTAGAGACTAGGTGTCATTATGATTATTAAGGTATGATTTTGGGTTGTGGTACATTGATATTAGTGCTCTTGGTTCATACATTCTATGAGTCACGAGAAAGTTTATTAGAGTCTTGCAGATCGGTACGAAGAAGCTTGTACTTATCTTCATGAGGGCACATAATTATTAGGAAAATTCCACCTCTTTCATTCTTATCGTGCGGATTTATTGATTTGGGAATTTGAGCCTTTGTATTTCTATTTTCTCAAATATGTTGAGGACACGCACCACTGAATCAGGTGAGAAGACACCAGCACCCCCTACTAGAGCCACGAGGGGCCGTGGCCGAAGTAGAGGTTGAGGAAGGGCACGTACTGCTGCTAGAGCCCCTTCTAGAGCTGCAACTAAAGAACTACCAATAGCTTCGGTTGGGGGCAGGAACCTGAGACACCTTTTTCTACCCCTAGACTCTAATAGAATGTAGCACACTTTCTGAGTATGTTCGACACATTAGCTCAGGTTGTATTGATCCCAATCACACCAGCTACGTCTTAGGTTGGGGGAGGAGGTTAGACTTTCAGGACCCGTACTGGAGAGCAGCGAGTCAATGTTTATTAGGTTCCATGAATTATGTCAGGATAACCCGTTATTCCTGTTCAGCCTGAGGTCAAGCCAGATGCATCTAAGGAGAATCAGAGAAGACTTGATACGTTTGAGAAGTATGATCCTTGTACTTCCATTGGCGCAATTGTTAAGGATGTGCAGGGTTTCCAGACAAGTTCCACCATATTCTCTGTACCATGGGCATTGTGGAGGTGAGTGGAGTCGCCTTTACTACATTTTAGATATTAGGGGAAACATATAGATTGTGGAAAATTTATGAGGACAGTAGGCCAGCTGATGTTGCGCTACTCACTTGGGCTCAATTTTCAGATATGTTTTTTAGGGAGTTTGTTTCACATGCCCTCTGGGCTGTATGGCGCATAGGGTACGCCATTAGATTTAGTGGCTTGTCATGTCATGCACCTGCTTTCATTTCTATAGAAGAGAGCGAGTCCGCAAATTTATTAAGGGGGTCAGTTATGGTTTTAGATTCAGCATGGCTCGGGAGTTGGAGTCTGATACTCTATTTTATCAGGTTGTGGAGATTGCAAGCAGGTTAGAGCGTATTTGGGACAATGATAGAGAGGATAGGGAGGCCAGTAGGCCTTGAGGTCATGGAGGATTTAGTGAATTCTACTTTTTGATTCTGACCCATCACCATGGAAGTTTCGTTATTCATCCAGTCCAGTCCAGTCCAGTCCAGTCCGCACTTCAGACTACTCGCGGTGCTCTGTCTAGTCAGGGACCTCAGGGTACTCATACGCATAGTCATCTTTTAGTGTGCCTACTACACGGTGTTGCTACAGTGGTTACTCCAGCCATCCAGCATAAACTCAGTACCAACAGCCATGCCCACAGAGGAGTTGTTATGAGTATGGTGATACTAGGCACATCATGAGAGATTCCCCCAGACTCTAGAAAGGTGGAATTCATCAGAGCACTTATGATATGGGCTCCACTCCAATTGCTACTCCACTTGCACAGTGAGCTAGATGTGGAAGATAGTCGGGTAGAGGGCGTCCTAGAGGGGGAGGCCCAACCCGTTTTCATGCTTTCCCTAGTAGGGCTGAGGTCGCTACACCAGATGACGTCTCTACAATTATGGTTTTGATTTGTAACAAAGGAGCATCAGTATTATTTTGATCCGGTCCTATTTATCGTTGTGAGTCCTCTTATCTTGCTTTATATATGGATGTGTTTCGTGATTCCTGTACTCTTTGTATGTGTTTACACCTGTTGAGAGATTCTATAGTGGTAGCCCGTATCTATCATTTATGTTGTTCACTATTAAAAGCTATGAGACTAGGATGAACTTTCTATTACTTAATACGATAGGTTTTGATATGATTTCTGGTTGGTTTGGCTACGACTTGTGATTTAGGTGCTCTACAGGTATTTGAAGTCCATTTTGTTTTGTGATTTTGTTCCATAAAATTGAGTGAGCGAAAGTTCTTTGGTGGTATGATGTATATTCTACTTGTGATTCAGAACTGAGGATGGGATCCTCATGTTTTTGTATGGGTCGGTATGTTTGGACCGGGCTGTATACTGCAGTGGAGTTATGTTAGTATGAGACCCTTTGTGATTAGTTCGCATGTATTGTTTCTCCCTTTTGGATTAGTTTATATGTTTTGTTTTTCCATTGTGGAAGAAATTCTTAGTATGGTACTGATAGGGAGTTGTGCCTGTTGGATTTGTTGGGTAGCTCTCTCATGTATCTCCCTTTCCATATTCACTTATATTCAAGTTGTGATGGTTCAGTACGGATTGTATCGCATGTGTCAAGGCGAAGTGGGATGCTACTTGTTGATTAGATGAGTAGTTATGAGATTAACGTATTTATTACATCATTTATAGTGTTTGGAAGGTTTGGAACAAGGTTATAGTTAATATAAGGTTATTTATCAGTATCGGGTTTGATGATGGATAACTACTGTGGCCGAAGGTGTTACTATGTGCATATGGGCGATGTGTTATGTCATGTGGTTATGCCTTGTGGATGAATGCATGAGCTATTGCAATTGGTTGAAGTTGAACATTGTGTTTATGTGGGAATCGGGTCGTTGGGGGATGATCAGATGTTGAAATTTTGTTATAAGGTTTATCGGTATGGGTGGAAGGAATAATCTTCAGTCAAGATGGTGTTTTTGGCCCTATGTGTATTGGGGTGACGCGGGATCGTTCATGTGTATGTGTAGGGTGAGTCTATAATGTGATTTTATGACTTTGGAGCGAATATTGGCACATTCTAGGATGAACGTAGAGGGGAAATATGTAACAACCCGATCGATCACTTTGAGCTTTAGCGTTCTTTTGGTGGTTTAAGGCCTCGAGTAGCTTCATATTATGCATTATGACTTGCGTGTATGGCCGGTTTCTGTTTTCAAGTGATTCATGATTTATTTGGAAGTATGATTCTTGTTGTAGAAGCTTAAGTGGTACGAGTTGACCGGAGTTTGACTATTGTGTAGACGACTCCAAAATGGTATTTTGATAATTCCAATAGCTTCGTATGGTTATTTTGGATCTAAGTGTATGTCCGGATTTGGATTTAGAGGTCCGTAGGTTGATTTGATACTTTTTGGTGTAAGTTCGAAAGTTGAAAGTTTGGAAGGTTGAGAAGGTTGATCGGGAGTTGAAATTTTTGATATCGGGTCGTATTGTGGTTCCAGGAGTTGGGATTGGTCTATTGTGTCATTTGGGACTTGCATGCAAAATTTGAGTTCATTCCGAGTTGATTTGACATGGTTCGGCATGGGTTTTGGAAGTTGAAAATTCATTAGTTCATTATGCTTGAATTGAGGTGTAATTCCTACTTTTGATGTTGTTTGGTGTGATTTGAGGCCTTGAGTAGGTCCCCATTATGTTATGGGATTGATTGGTGTGATTGGATAGGGTCCTGGGGGCCTTGGATATGTTTCGGATGGGCTACATGCCATTTCCTCATGTTTTGAACTACTGGTTTTGATATCAGCTTTTCTTCATCGTGATCCCACCTAAGGAGTCACGTATGCATAGGGTAATGTTGTAAAAAACATTTTGTTCATTGTGTTCATGAAGTTTAGCACACATTTACGAGGCTTAGGAGGCATCATAATTTTGTTCTTCGCGTTTGCTAAAGCACTATCGCATTCGCGAAGTTGCTAGGTAATTGGTCATCGCGTTCGCGTATGACGTGTCACATTCGGGAAGAGTAGTTTAGCAGTTAGGCGATGTTTATACATGGGTAGACTATATAGTAATCTATTTCGAGGGCTTTTGTTATTTTACCACATTTTGAGTTAGAATGCTCGATTTTGGCGAGTTTGGAGGAGATTTTCACGATTTGGACTAGGGTAAGTATTTTTGACTCATATTTGCTTATACTTAATGTTTTGATCCATGTTTTAGTAATTTAATTTATGATATGAATTGGAGAAATTGAGGATTTTAGTAGAAAATTTTCTAAAACATAATTGATGATTTGAAGGATCATTTGAGGCCGGAATTGGATGATTTTGGTATGGTTGGACTCGTATCGGAATGGGTGTTTCGAATTTGGTATGTTTTGTCGAGTTCCGATGTGCAGTCCCAAAGTTGAATTTTGGGATTGACTTTTTGATTCTTGTTCAAGATCGAAACATTATTATCCAAAATTAGTTCCTATGAATCTTATTTATGATATTAAGTTATTTTGGCTAGATTCAAGCTGTCCGGAGGTTGTTTCATGCAAGAAAGGCTTCTTAGAGTATTGACTTAGCTTCTTTGAGGTAAGTATCTTGCCTAACTTTGTGTGGGGGAAACCACCCCGTAGGTTTGATCTTAATTGAAGTATTTGAATTATGTGGCGCACGTGTATATGAGGTGACAAGTGTGTGCACAAGATTATATGTGGAAATTGACTGACATAGACTCTTAGGTTATGTCATTGCCCAACCTTGAGGAGCGCGACCGACGCTCAACCGAGATATACCACTCAAGCAAGCTTACTCGATGCGTTCTACCCGACCTTACCCATGAATAAAGTGAAGATGTATAACATTAGTTAGGCAATGAGAGTGTACAAGACCAATTTCGTTACTATTAGGTACTTCATTTACAAATTCCCAAAATACATTACGCATTCATAGTATTAATAGTGAAAACAAGTGTTACAAGAGCAACATTTCAAGTTTGACTTACCCAAATCAAAATACAACCAACACTATGTCTACGGAGCCACTAATTGATACAAAAGAGTACTATGATGGTGCCGGCAACAGGGCCCCTGTAATACCTCAAAGAACTATACATAAGGAACAAAGACACAAGACTTAGATATGAAGTGGGGCTCACCAAGTCAACTGAGAAGAGGGTGTACCGCTATCACTGATCGATGCTGCATGTTGTGGAACCACCGGCATCCATTAAAAATGCAGTGTCACCGACAAAAGAGATGTTAGTACATGTGGAATACTACTAGTATGTAAGGATAAATACCCTCTCATTTAATCAAGTAACAATACAATGGTGGAGAAACATGAATGCATGAGAATCCAAGTAATATTAAAATACCAAATCACGATAGAGTTAAAGTTTCAAGTAATAGTCAATGTTTTAGGTTGGGAGATCCTTAGCACTGATACACCATCGTTCTTATAGCATGGAGTTAGATCTCATCCCAATTGGCTAAGACTTCTTACCTCAAAGTATGTGTCTCGACATCAAACACAAGACCACCAAGTGTGCGACATGGCGTCTGATCTCTACCTGATCGGCTAAGCCGCATCACCACCATGCCGTGTGGGTCGACATCACCTTTTGATAGCAATCATATCATACCAATTAAGGGGAATAATCTCAACAAATCAATATCATCCCAATTAAGAGGAATAATCTCAACACATCAATCTCATCCCAATTAAGGGGAATAATCTCAACACATCAGTACGGGGATTTACCCCTCAATCACTCATACACCGACACATGTAATTTTGGGGTTAGGTAATTTCAACCTACCCTTCCTTGGTGGGTAAATGATACTCCCAAATAATTTATTATATCAAGGAGTTATAGTTCATTTCAAAATCTTTCACACTTCCTTTCATTTCATCGGCACTATTGGCCACAAGTGTAATTTTCATTCTTAGCACGATGGCCGCATTTTATATTTCATATTCACTTCTTTCACTTTCACGTATCAACATAGTTTATCAACAATAAGATAATTTAAAACCAAAACATTAAATTTTTATATGAGCAATAGGAGTCTTAAGCATATTGAGTTTTCCTTCCAAAATAAGGCATAATAGACTTGCAATTGAAAAATAATTTTTAATCATAACATTTTGATACATTGGTCATACTTGAATACATTCCCAAAGGAGAACATATTATGATAGGAGAAATTGAATAACGTTTTGAGTATATATCTTTTGACAAAAAGCTTATTTGGAATGAACGAATTTATTAGGAATGATCCGGAACATCAGAAATAAGAACTCAGGCCAATCACGCTGTAAACTTACGAGAATCATCATGGAATTCGATTCTACAAGAGAAGTTTATCCAACATATCTCGCTTCAGCTTTACTTAAACCACTACAACATTCGGAAAATCCTAGAGACTTCATTTTATTAGAGACATGACAAAGTTTGAACCATAATTAGAAAGAGATTCAGGGGTTCAGCTCATTTAAGCATTTCATCAAACACTATGTGTGTAATTTGACTACAAGGTTCCCCTATGGAATCTTCCTTCACCCCACAACCAAAATCAATCAACAATTAATCTCGGGTAGTTCAACAACCTCAAGTATATCTTCTACTCCCCGGCCTATTAAGGCCTGTAACAACTTGCATGGAAGATTTAGAACAAGAACTTAACCGGATAAGTAATGTCTTGGAAAATGGCTTCCTTTATTCTTCTAGATGGGTAAAATGGTTGAGTAGAGTAGCTTTTAGCTCCTAAATTACCCACTTATGTCTTTTATCAAAATGGGGTCGTGTTATAACCCAAATGGACCCTCTAAACTCAACTCTGCGGTCGCAGAGTGTACCGTAGAACATGTACGTGGTCCATATAAGGGACCCCAAAATCATCCTCCAAAGTTGGGCTGGTCGGGTTAGGTCTACGGTAGGTTTGTGGTCATAGACAAGTTATGCGGCCGCAAAATCGACCACGAAATCACCCTCTAAAATTTCTTGTGTTGAATCTACGATGGAAGCGCGGCCCGCAAAATGATTATGCAGTTGCATAATGGACCGCAAAATGACCTTCAACAATTGGTTTTGAAACTGTTGCACTCTGTGACAGATCTTCGATCCGCGGAGTTATTCTGCGGTGGTATAGTAGACCGCAAAAATACCATCTCCTGCTAGAATTATTCTTCCAACTCACCAACGCATTGCACAACCCAAAAAGTCAGTACCGCAGCTTAAACACGTTAGCCTACCTTGGTACCACGGAACCTAGGGTTTTAAGTAACAATAATTTACGAGGCTTTACAGGTTACTTATAAGCATTTAATTGTAGTTGCGATTACATGTTATCTATTTCCTTATAAGCATTTAATTGAACTTATTATTATATGTTTTATCTTTCATTGTTAAGTTCACTCTTATATGCATTTAGTTGAGGTTATTATTAAATGTCATATATTTCAAATTTGAGTTATTTATATGCATTTAGTTGGAGTTGTAGTTATTGAAATCAATTAAAATGTTTTAATTGAAGTAATCGTTTTATGGAATATCTTTCATTGTTGAGTTTTCTCCATTTCATTGTGTTGTTGTTGAGACTCTTGTATACATTGTTATTAAGCCGTGAGATATGCATTGTTGTGATATTGGTATTGTTGCTTTGGAAACATTGTGGCATATGTGGACTTGTTATGTGGATTGATTGTTGTTATGCGGAGCATAATTGTGGCATTTCACTATTGTTGATTGTGCAAAGTGATATCGGTGGCTATTGTGCATATTTTCTGGGTGGATTGATACAGGTAGATATTGTGTATATTATCTAGGTGGAGTGATACATGTGGCTATTGTGTTATTGTCACGACAGAGCGATACATGTCTCTATTGATATACCTTCAGGGTGGAGCAATAATGGAGGCTATGTAATGTCCTTGTGGCATATTATTGATGATATTCGTGTGATAACATGATTTTTCTTGTGTGTGTCAAGCACATTGTGTTACTTGTTGTGTTGATTCCAATGGGCTACTCAATGTCTTTGTTATTACTTGTTGACTTGGGTTGTAATAGTATACTCGCACATGCATACACCGTAACATGTCATTTATACCAGTTCAGGAGTATGAAACTTGATATTCAATAACCATGCACATATATTCTTGTATATATACTTTCATTGTGTTATTGAGCCTATGACCATGTCGGGCGGATTGTGAAAATGAGCTTGTGACCATGACGTGCAGAGATATTGGCACGTGAGTTGTCCAAGTAGAACGTGAGTTGTATATGCGGTTGTGATTGATAATGTGGTCACGAGGTGACATGCACATATCATTTGTGATTTGGGATTCTTAACTTGTGGCTATGAGGTGTGTCACCTCGAGGTGATTTTGTTGTAAAGTTTGTGTTAGAACAACTTGATTTTTTGGTTGTCATTTGTTTTCCTTATTTTGTTTCACTGGTACTTTAACGTTGTTCTGATTACTTTACTGTTTTATCATATGTTTATTCGTTGTTGCCATTTACTAATTCTTGGTTATAGTATTAGCTTTATACTGATATACTGCACACATTATTATATCTAGTAGGTGTCTTGACTTGTACCTCGTCAGTACTCTACTGAGGTTAGTCTTCATACTTACTAGATACGGACTATGGTGTACTCATATTACACTTCTGCATATTTTTGTGCAGATCCAGGTGTTGGAGGATGTGGACCCAAGTAGTGTTAGCTTCTTTGATCGCAAGGATTCGATGTAGATTTGCTCAATTGCCGTAGTCCTTCTGAGTCATTTTCCTTTTAATTGTACTGTTAATTTTCTATCTGAACAATATTGTACTTTGTTTTGAGATATTTTTATGTATTAAACTAGAGTTCACGACTCTGTACTAACTAGTCTTAGGAAGATAGTTGTGATTATTGTCGCGTAGGCTTGTATCATCTTTATTTTGGTATTCATTTTAATTTGCTTTTAAAAATATCATGTTAATTTGTTTAACTGTTGTAAGTAATCAGCTTACCTAGTTTTAGATACTAGGTGCCATCACGATTCTTAAGGTGAGATTTTGCATCGTGAAAACATTCATATGAACTTCACTCGTATTATGGATGAAGCAACTTACCACATAAGCAATAGCTGGTCATGTGTGTGACAAGTATATCAAGTTTTCCACTAGTCTTTGATATCTCCCTTTGTTAGTAAGAACTTGATCAAGAAGTTCATCCAAGCCATGTTTTTGTTAATCAGTGTATCGATAGGTTGACAACCTAACATACCAATTGCTTTTAACAAATCAAGAACCTATTCGCATTGAGATAATAAAACTCCTTGTTTGTATCTGATAACTTCAATACCCAAGAAATACTTTTATCTGTCCAGATATTTCATATCGATGTCCGGGGTAAGCAATTCTTCAATTTAGTCATCTCAATCAACATCATTACCTGTAATAATCATATCATCGACATAGATAATAAGATAACTTAACTTACCATTTCATCTCTTAAAACACAAATATGATCTGCATTGCTCTGAGTGTAGCTATATTTCTCCATTGCTAGTCGGAATCTTTCAAACCATGCTCTACGCGATCGTTTCAAACAATACAAAGCCTTTTTTTAGCTTGCACACCAAAATTTGTATTTCAAGAAGTGTTATAACCTGGAGGTTTGCTCATACAAATTTATTCAGATAGATCTCCATTTAAAAGGGTGTTCTTCACATCATCTTACTACAAAGGACAATCAAGACTAGCAATTATAGATAATAGAACACGAACAATATTTGACTTTACCACTGGCGCAAAAGTCTCCTGATAATAAACACTATAAGTTTGTGTATATCCAAACACAACTAGCATTTCTTTGAACCGATCTATTGAACCATATGTCTTGTGTTTCACTGAAAAAATTAATGTATATCTGACGAGTTTCTTTTCTTCTCGTAAAATCACGATATCCCATGTCAGATTTTTCTCTAGGGCTTGCATCTCCCCAGTCATGGATTTTTCCCATCTAGGATCACCCAATGCCTCTTTAAACCTTATTGGGATTTAAATAGATGACATTTTATTCACCAAATCTTGGATAGCACTTGGAAAGTGTCCGCTAGAAACATAATGAGCAATAGGGTATTGGACTTTCTTTGAATTATCAGGTATTTCTCTGGTGCTTTACCTTGGCTAGTCCGAGGAGGAAACATATATAT